>BHFT01007077.1:0-14420 GCA_004320025.1 Laticauda laticaudata | reverse complement strand
GTTCAGGTTTTGCTGAATCAGGTGGAAAAATGTTTCTAAAATGACAATCTATTTTATTCTCATTGCAGAATTAAACTGGTGGCACAGATAAATGTTGAAGTCTACTCCAAAGGGCTACATTTATTTGTCTTCATTTACTTCTCATGCTGTTTGTTGGGATTCCCATGGGACCTCTAAAATCCTTGATACGGCCCCTTTAGGCTTTGTAAAAGTTGCCACCAAATGCTATTATTTAAAGAGAGGTAGGATAAAACTTTGAAATATGCATTGATCAATCATATTAACTGTATTATATTAAATTAGAAATTAAATCAGCTTTTGTTGTGGCCCTGATTACTATGCTGCAACGAAAAAGAATGGGCCTGAAATATCTTTGCTGAACAGTGCTATAAATTTTTAGTTTCCAAAGTATGATTTACTACAAATTAAAGCAAATAAAACTGACATTAAGCTATATGTAAAAGTGAAAGTTTTTCAGTATTTTATTAAGCGCTTACATTCCAGGACAATCATGCATCTGTTCAATTGAAATGTGCACCTACAAAAAATTATACCATATTGCATAAATACACATTTCCTTAACAGCTGAGTTGAAGTAAATCCTGATTTTGGTTTCCTGTTTGGATAAATTCAAAACTTCGTCAAGTTAGGTAAATAAACCGGCATGACTAAAAGCTAGAATTGCTAAGTGTTGTAGTTTAATTGTCTGTCCATTAGCAACATCTGGACGGAACAGAGTGAAGTGTAAGTCCTGCTTTGATTACTGATTCATGATGAGGAGATCAAATTGCTAATCTTCTAACCCTGCTGAGTTCATATAGAATATAGTCTATTTATTAACAGTTGAGACAATAAACATTTTGTACAATTCTACAATTCTAGTAACATGAAAACAAGTGAGCTCAAATGGTGAATTTGCTGGTAGTCCCATTAGCATCTGAACTGGGTTTATATAAGTTGGCTTTTTAAATGCTTACATTTTCTTAGGTACAAAGCAGATATGTTCAGAAGAGAGAAAACTCACCACCGATTAAAACATATAGGTGGGTTGCAAAGTTGGATAGTTCAAAGCATACTGCATTACTGCCATTGCCTCTGAATACACCTCCCACTAGCAATTTATGTTCATTAAAATATCCTTTCATCTACCCTTATCTATGAGGGTAGAACCATCCCATGTAAGGGACATGATCCAATTTCACCCCATTTTTATATGAACATAAGCCCAGGAGTTCTGTTGGTTGAGATTCTTCCTAGGATGCTTTTTCCTGTAGTGGTCTGTGGAATTCATATGAAAAGTCCTTAATTAGGATGCCAATATGAACAAATCAATTAGTTTTGGGGCTTTGGGGAACTAAATGTGCAGCCAACATGAAATTCTAGTGATGCAGAGATCATTTTGTGGGTGATGGCATTTATCTGCTTGAACCATATGAATGCTTTGATATAAAAATTCATACACAAAAAAGGCACAGAAGTGTCTGTTTCCTTGGTAACAACAATTCATATGATAAATTTGCAAAGATCTAGATGATTGCTACATCCCAGTTACAGAATTCCTTTCCTTTTGAGATAAATAAAAATCTCAAAACCTTTCATGGGCATTGAATGAAATATCAGTGTTTGTATTTCAGTGCCTTAATAAGTGGAATTGCTGAACTGATCTTAGTTGATATCAAAAAAATTGAACAAGGTTTTACCTGGTTAGCATTAGGATGGGAGGCCATCAGGAAATCTCATGGGCTAGAAACTAGGTTGGGAAGTTGAAGAAACAGTATACTGGAAAACAGTGGTTTTCAGTAAAAACAACAACTTTTCCTTTATTGTCAAGAAAGCTTGATTCAAAGGAGTATTTACCAGGGTGGGATTCTACCGGTTCAGCCCAGTTTGGGTGAACCAGCTTCTCTAAAGATCAGCTGTGAATGAACTGGTTCACTCCAATGATCAGCTGTTGGCCCACCCACCCACCCTGGCTCTAGTCTGTGCTTTATTTCCAGGTTTTACAGCTCAGCTGCTTCGTGGGGCACAGCGGATTGCCACGTGTCAGCTGTTTTATACATAGGGCTTGCAGCAGAAGGTGAGTTGCAAATGCTTGCATGAGCAAAGTGCATGCTCACCAAACTGGCTATTATACCAGTTGAATCCCACCCCTGGTATTTACCTTCCTTCATTTATTTAGACTCATATGACCACCCATCTCAAACAAGTGACCTTGGACAATTAAAACAGTTAAAAACCAGGAAAAAGCATAAAAGAGATACAACCAAAATGGCAACTAACATAAAACAACAACCAACAGTACAACAATTTCGCAGAGTGCATCTGACACAGCAGGCCTCACACCTGAGGACACAGTCATGCTNCAATTTCGCAGAGTGCATCTGACACAGCAGGCCTTACACCTGAGGACACAGTCATGCTTTCAGGACCTTGCGAAAGACCAACAAAGTTAGGACCAATCTCATCTCTATGGGGATTATATGCCACAGAGCAGGTCCCATGATGGAAAAGACTGGCTTCCTGGGTCCCAGAAATTGGTAATCCTTAGTGGATGGGACCCATATCATGCTTCTCCTTCTAGATCTGATGGGAGACATAATTGAAGAGATGCAGTCTCACAAGTAATGTGGTCTCATGTCACGCAAATAACCAGCTGTCTGCAAGGAGTATAAATCCTCTGATCATCCAGTCGGAGCTGAAGAAGCTTCTTGGATGAGAAATGAAATATTTTCAAAGAAAAACCAGAAATTCTGGTTGTCTCTTGAAAAAGCACCTTTGAGATGGCCCTCCTATATTCTTTCTAAGACTCAATAGGTTGGATTCCATGGAATTAATTCCTCCATAGAACAAAAAGTCCTTGGTACAATTAATTCTTTTTTACTTTTATAACTTTGTAAGTGATGTAATGATAGGAGTTTCCAGACAAAAACGTGCTTACCATTATTAGGAAAGGCACTATACAACAATTCTGTTTTGTTTTTTAGTAATGGTAAAAATTCTCATGGTAACAAATGAAAAACATGTAATTCAGTTTTTCACAGACATCCCCTCTTTTAATTGCTTTCAGCAAACATGCCACCCTATTTTCTGCTTGAGTCAATTGAACTCTATGACAATCAATGTTCAGAACCTTTCTTAAATTTGCAGAAATGTCCCAGATGCTTCATTGTTATCTTCTTTCTTGGAAGAGCCTTGGCAGTAGAGCACAACAGTGCTATGTCTTTTTCTGTCTGGGATTGCCTGCCACTTACCTGATGATGCTTGCTGCAGTTTGTAAGAACTTTGTCCTTGGCTCAATGGGATTTTCTTCTTGTCAGTTGTAAAGAGCCACAAGGAGTAACCTTGATGATACCTTCATCTGCTTGTCTGTCTCTATCTACTTAAAAAAAATTGAACAGGATAAATTCTACTAGACACATTTCCCTGTCATTTAGCCTTTATAGTATTTCAAGGATTTTCTGTCACTGATATTTTCCTAGGTTAAAAGCATTCATCTTTTCCTCTAAGAGGAAGAGATAGATGTAGTCCTTGGAGTTTTGACAGAAAAATAGCCTGGGTCATGTTTTAGTGCAGGAGTAAATTTGCATTGATTTAGCATGCATCAAACAAATTTTACAGATTTTCATAATTGCTTTCTAATGCCGTTCATAGACTTTTTAAAATGGGTTATTAAATATTCCTTCAGCAAATTTAAACCAATCAGAAACAAAGAGAGTAAAAAAAGCTTTATCTTTCTTTCAATCCAGGTTTATTGTACACCAGTCAGACCCCTCTTTGGGGGAGACAGGTGATTTGAAGATGTGAAAAATAAATAAACAGAAGTTGCAAGTTTGTGATTGGGAATCTCACAGTATTGTACTTGTAAATGTTAACCAAAGAAACCTGGTGCAACCTTTGTAAAGTTTTATTTGTACAAGTCAATTTTATTTTTAATCATGACTTCTGCATTCAGAAACTTGCATCATAAAGAATGTTGTTGAAATTTTTTTCCCTTTCCTCTCCCAAACACTAGCACCCTTCTGTGAACATTTTGTGGAAGATTATGATAGGTCTGCAATGGCGGAACAAATACTACATGAACAATGTAGTATTTAAAAAGACTTTGCTAAATACAGTATATGCTCAATAATAGTATGAAAAAAATGACAGAATTGTTTTATCAATCAATCAATCAGTCAGTCAAGCAATCATGCTCCCTAACTGGGCCACAACTGAAATAAGAGAAATACAGTAACAACTGGTAGAAAAGAAAAAATAGTGAAAGCAAAAGTCCAGATGGAAATGAAACAAAAGGATTTCAGTTTCCTTTGCCAGAGACAAGAAGGGCCAGGTTTTCAAGGCCCTTTGAAATATCAACAGGGTGGGGTCCATCTGGATCTTAGGAGGAACTGCATTCCAGAGACCAGAGAAGATATTATTCTGAGGTTCCATTAAAAGGCATTGTTTACTCAAAGGAATCAGCGGTGTGCTAACCCTGCCAGATTATATAGATTAGGCAAATACAATGGAGACAGGCAGTTCTTCAAGTAACAAGTCTCTATGCTATGTTGTATTTATAGGTAATGATCAGCACCTTGAATTTATCAGAAAGACACAGGATTATTTGTGGAAAGAGAATAGATTGAGGAGCCAATTCCATTAAAGAATGAGATGCAAAGGGCAATCAATTTACTCTATTTCTTCAATAATAATTAATGAAGTATAATTTATTTAGTTATACATTAAAATAATGTCTTATTTCCACGGTGTTAAGGCAAACTACCATTTGTAGCCTTCAGATTCCATGAGTTTCTGGGAGAGATGGGGAGAGGGACAGATAGATAGAAAGATAGATAGATTTATGAAAATTTCTGTGCTGTCCACAAATGTTGTGATGTTGCACATCACATTAAGCAACAAGAACTTTGATACAAAATAATACTAACCTAAACAAGTGGCAAGACTGACTTGAAACAACACTACATAAAGGATGCTCCTAAATTATACCCCTTTGAAAATGTTGCTATTTTAATTCTATGGAGATTCTCAGTCACCCAGGCTAATGTTATTCATTTTCTTTTTTCAACATCGGTTTTGTATACTCCCCACTTAAGAATCACAGTCATAATACAGACACAGATAATCAGAGTTAGAAGGGACCTTGTAGGTCATCTAATCCAACCCCCCGCCCAAGCGGGAGACCCTATACCATTTCTGACAAATGGCAGTCCAATCTCTTTTTGAAAGTCTCAACTGATGGCGCTTCCACAACTTCCGAGAGCAAGCTCTTCCATTGGTTGATTGTTCTCACTGTCAGAAAGTTTCTCCTTGTTTCCAGGTTAAATCTCTCCTTGTTTCAGCTTTCCATATCCATTATTCCTTGTTTGGCCTACAGGAACTTTAGAAAATAGTTGACCCCTTCCTCCCTGTGGCACGCCCTCAAATATTGGAAGACCGTTATCATGCCTCCCGGGTCCTTCTCTTTTACTAGACTAGCCAAACCCAGTTCCTGCAAACGTGTTTGTTGTAGTTTTACGCCTCCAGTCCCTAATCATCCTGGTTGCTCTTCTCTTTACTTTTTCTAGAGTCTCAACATCTTTTTTATAATGTGGTGACCAAACTGGATGCAGTACTCTAGGTGTGGTCTTACTAAGGCTTTATAGAGTGGTATTATACTTCCCTTGATCTTTGACTGTATCCCTCTGTAATACAACTGAGGATTGCATTAGCTTTTTGGTGGCTGCTGCACACTGCTGGCTCATATTTAGCTGGTTGTCCACTAAGCCTCCAAGATCCCTCTCACAGTTTACTGCTATTGAGCCTGGTTTCGCCCTTAGTCTATATTGCTTTAATACTTCTTGGTTTTTTCTTTGCCATAGTGTAGGACTTTAGCTTTACTTCCTATATTGATTTCATTTTATTAGATTATGTGCCAGTGTTCAGTCTGTAAATCCATCTGGATTCTTGCAGCCTATCTTCTTGAGGTGTCTATAGTATTCCTGCCCAGCTTAGTAATCATCTGAAATATTGGTAAGTTCCCCTTTCTATTCCCTCATCTAAAGTCATTAATGAAGATATTGAAGGAGTACTGGGCTAAGATGGAACCTTGTGGCAGGCGCACTACTTAACTTCCCTCCATGAAGACTTAGATCCCACTTAAGGATGCTCCATAGAAATATGGTTTGCCAGCCGAGTTGGAATTCCATCTTAGTGGTGGTCTTTCTATTCATTTTTCCTGTCTACTGTTATCAAAAGTCCTTGCTGAAATCTAAATATATTGTGTCCCACAGTATTTTGCTGTCTACTAATTGTTAGTCACATGTGTTATGAAGAATGAGCATAGATTGGTTTGGCATGATCTGTTTTTAAACAAACCCGTGGCTGACTGCAAGTTATAACTTTACTCTGGTTTTAAATGTTTGCAGATCTGCTTTTTTTATTATCTTTTCGCAGTATCTTCCCGGGGTTTGATGTTAGGCTGATGGCTCTATAGTTTCCTGGGTCTGTTTTTTTCCTTTTTTGAAGATGGGAACCACATCAGCTCTTTTCCAGTCCTCTGGTAGTTCCCTGGTACTCCAGGATTTTTGAAAGATATGGTGCAGTGGTTCTGAGATGACTGCTGCCAGCTCCTTTAAAACCCTGGGATGTAATCCATCAGGCGATGGATAATAATTTCCATAAGAACAGTATCCCCCTTTCCAAGATCTGGAGGGCTCTGATTGGTAGAGAAAAAGGAAGATGACTTCCATTAACATAGAACAGATCCATTATCAAATGACAAGGAGACAACATAGTTTAAGCCCAAAACAAGATAACATGTATAAGCACCTCTATCCCACAATTTCTGCCATTTATCTAGTTCTATTGAATAGCCAAAATTTTTCACTCATCTTATCATTGTTTCTTTCCTCTGCTCTTCTTCCATTTGTTTTTGTTTTTTAATTTGGTCTACACAGTAAGGCTGTCTTAACTTCTGAAAGGTTTTGAAGATCTGGGTTTTTCTCCAGATACTGGGCCAGTGTGTGGGATGAGCCTTGTAGACTTGTAGTGTGTTGAATGAATTCATGATGCCTGACTTACTTTATGTTGTGGTTTGCTGGCAGATAGTGCAGATGGCAGTGGAATTGGACAGTGGGGAAGAATGGGGATCAGTCAGAGAGTCTGGAGATGACTTGGATGAGGGTCCTGCATCTGATGCAGAGATGGGCCCGGAATCATCTGGGAGTGGGGTGCTGGCTCTGGAACTTTCAGAATCTGGCAGCAGTGAGGCAGAGGACCCAGGGGAGCCTGCTCCCAGTGCATGTGTGTGCAGAGCTGCTAGAAGGTGAGAGCAGCTGAAACAAAGGGGATGACTTGGGAGTAAGGTTAGGAGATGATTGCCCCTCCCATAAGGTATAAAGGTCAGGCAAAGATGATGAAACCTTTGCAGCAAGCAAAGTAGTTCATTTGGTTCATATTCATTCTTGAAGCTCTTTGTACTTCAGTTGGTTTTTTTTCTAGTTGATTTGATACTTCTGTTATTGGCAGCACTTCACAGAAAAGAAAGATGTGTGCTTATCTCGGGAGACTGTTTGAGATTAATTCCGGCTGGGAATGAAAACAATTCCTGGCGCTGCAATAAAACAAGTCTTGTTTTTAAAATAAGTGTGTGCATAATTACAGTTTAGGAAGACTTGGTCAGAACACTTTATTAAGACTATTTTAATTTGGTGTTTCTTATTAGAGGTTTCTGATTATTAGAGGTTTTATTATATTTTCTTCATTTTTTGTTATTAGTACTCCAAGCTCATATATCAAATGGATGGCTGTAACTTTTTTCTAAATAAATAAACAAAACTTTAATGAATGTGGCCATAGAGTTTGGAAACACACAATTGCTGGGAAATAGATACAGAATGTAGGGGACATCAGAGCAATTACATGAAGCATGAAAACATTTGGAGAAAAGGCACTGACAGTCCATCAAATATGGCAAATTTGCAATTAATTGTCCTAAAGATGGATGTACGAGATAAAGGCAAACTGGTCTGATATGCTATCCTAAAGTCAAAAGTCGGGCATTTCTCCCTTTTTTCAGACTAATAAATCATAAGTTGTTTAAATTGCATTTTTTTTACATACAAAGTAAATATGCCTTTGAGCTTATTGAGACAAGAATACTTAATTTCTATACCATCAAATCATTATAATGATTTGTATAATTGTTATGATATAGAAACTAATTTACTTTAGGATTTTAAGTCAGGAGGTGATTGAATAAAATAAATTAAATATGTAAGAATGAGAGGGAAAGGGGGGGAAGGAGGGAGGGAAAAGTTGGGATTCTGCAGGGATGAAATGACAAGATATGAATGCAAATATCCAACAGGTAGAAGATGTCTGTCCAGAACTGGGATGTAATTTGAAAGCTCTGATCTGACATAACATGATTGACAAAGCTCCTGTACTGAAAAACATAGTCTAGACAGAGTTGTGCAGCTTCTGGAACAGATGGCACTTGTATGGAATAAAAATGAGCCCTTTTCCTAAATAGTTCTACCATCGAAAGGATCATGTCCTGGAAGATCAATAATAAAGCACAGGAAAATTGTGCCCCATTGATCTGCAGGAAAAGAGAGCGAATGGAGAAAGCTAGCCAGTTTAACAATAGTGGTCTTGGCCTGGCAATAGACATAACATAATCTTTGGCATTTGTTCTTTGAGCAAAAGCTGAAACTTTTTGAACTCTCCCCCGTGTCCTGCATTTTTATTGTTATAGCAAAGTTGCAATATACATTTCATGATAGGAAAAGGACTATAAATATGACTGTCACAAAACAATTGTCCTTCAGTCACAGAGAAAGATGGAAGGGGGAGCAGCAGGAAATGTCAAACTTAGGCTTGTGTGTGGTTGAATATCTGGTAGTTTATTTTGTGAACTAGGAACCTAGGTGATATATGCATTGGGAGGAGAATTGTACCTATTTGGTATGAGAGTGAATGAGACTCTTTCTGTTGGTACTCCAAATTCTTGTTCTCTGTCCATATCTGTACTGGATGGATTACATCCAGTAGTTTCCATTGTTGAATTGTTGCTGCATTTATTGCCAGCAACAATTTCTTGAAGACACCAGAGTACCATTTAGTCAACAAAAAGGACTCTAGAGTGAAAGGAACATGGTAGCAAGCCCTTCCCTCATTGCCACCTGCAAAACCTGAAAAAAAAACAGATTCCAAGCAAAATTTGAGACATCAATTTGCACAATAAAGGGATAGCTGAGATCTACATATATGAGTAGCAGCTGGATGACCCACCCCCCAAACCCCATCTTTAAGCTCTGAAAGGCTGAGTAGTCCATTTAAATTTGTATTCCTTTTTCAGAAATTGATTTCCACAACCTAATGTGCTATTGGGGATCGTGAAGTTTGCTCATGACATGCCAACCATCCAAATTTTGCTCACATGAGCATGGGGATGCTGCAACAGTTCTAAGTGTGAAAAAAGGTCATAAGTCACTTTTTTCAGTGCCATTGTAACTTTGAATGGACACTAAATGAACTGTTGTAAGTCAAGGACTACCTATATATGTTTACTTCTCTTCTGTCATGTTCCCATCATATGCTAAATAATAATAATTGCCAAAGTCAAAAAAACACTAAAGATTCTTAACATTTCTAGCCACCTGCCATTTCTAGCCAAATATCCACAGGATATTTACTTTATACTTTTGGATAGAAATTTCCTACTCCAAATAGTTTAATGTAGGAAGGTCAAATGTACATTTTTCCAATTTAGCATCAAGTTTCTTTTTGTGTAGATGCTGCAACAAATTCCTGACATGGTTAGGGAAGGACTTTCTGTAAAAACCAAAATATCTTTTAGGTAAACAACTGCATATTTGCCCAAAGAGAAGATCTTATTTATAAATTCAGAGTACAGAGCAAGGCAGTTAATGAAACTATAGGGTGTTATTACATAATTATTGCCATATTGAGCAACAAAGGGAATTAAGCATTTATGTTATTTCATCTGAATCAAATTAAAAGCTCATCTCAAGCCCAATTTAGTGTAAAATGCATGCCTGCTGAAGGTGATCTAGCAGATTTGAAATAAGAGGTAGTGGTCCCTTATGGTCACAGAATTTAAATTTTTTGTTCTTTTTTTAAAAATAAAAAAATAAAGACACAGATGCAGGAGATGAAGAAGGACAATCTTTTTTCAGATTGTATAGAAACTGTAGAGATTAATATCTCATTATCATTTAAGCAGGAATAGAGCATTCTGCTCTTTGTTTCTCCAAACTGGCTAAAGTTAGAATGGGAGTGCCTTGTCAAAAAAGATAAAAGTTACAGTAGTCCTTGTCTTACAGCCATAATTGGGACCAGAATTTCCATTATAAGTCTGTAGAGTTGTAAAGTGAGTCATCACATGTTCAGATCAAAGTCATGATCTGAATCACCACAGTCAGTAAGCGAATCCAGCTTTCCCAATGGATTTGCTTGCTGGAAGCTTGCTGGGAAGGACATAAATCACAATCATATGAGTGTTGTGGTCTGCCTGTGGATAGCCACAACACTCATATGAGTGGTTGAGGACAAACATGGGCCAGTCCTGGAAGCTGAGGAAGGCTCGGACTAGGGCTCTGCATCAGAGGCAGAGATGGGGCCAGGGCAGTCTGGCAGGTGTCAGCTGCCTTCAGAGTCAGATAGCAGTGAGGCAAGGGAGCAACTGGAGCCAGTTCTCAGTCTGCGCATGTGCAGAGCTGCCAAAAGAAAAGAACAATGATGAACTAAGGGTCAACATGGAGTAAAGCCACAGGTGGACAGTGAATGGCCCCTCCTATAGGGATTAAAAGAGGCGCAAAAGGGAGGGGGCTTTTGCAGGAAACAATTCATTCATTGCAGCAGTGAGAAGATCTGTCTGTGCATCTCAGAGATTCTGTGCCAAGTCCTTCCTTACCAGCACTGCATTTGAAAATATTTACTTGGCAGCTCTCCAAGCTAGATAAGGTCTGTGCTCCTAATTACACCCTTGAAAGACTGTTNAAATATTTACTTGGCAGCTCTCCAAGCTAGATAAGGTCTGTGCTCCTAATTACACCCTTGAAAGACTGTTTGCCAGGGCTTTGGCTGAATGTGAATGCAAGAAATTCACTTTCACTTAATAAAAGGGGTTTTGCCGGGACAAAGAGTCTGCTTAATGCTTTTTGGGGAAGCCTAGGCCAGAACAATGACTGCAAGACACTGCAACAGCTCTAAATGTGAGCACCAAGTGCCTGAATTGTGATTACAATGATGATGGTGCAATTGTCTTAACTTTGAAGATGAGTCATAACTCACTTTTTCTGAGGGGGTGTGTAACTTTGAACCACGGACTACTTGTATTGCTCTGAAATGGGAAGTCATGGATTGATTAAACTTTGCTTCATTCCTAAAAAATGGAATGGATTTTTTTGGGGGGTATTTGGATATGCATATTTGTATATCAGTTGTATATAGGCACTGTCAATCTATTGTACTTCATAAGGAGAAGCCAGCTTTCATTTCATACTCTGGCATGCCTGCTCTGAGGCTAATGTGGATAAGAGCTGGGGAGGGACTAAACATGCCAGCCCTTTCAGCAATCCCAGAAAATCAAACTTTAGCAGTTAAGTGTTTTTTTTAACAACTGTTTTGTGCCTGATTATTTTGGACAAATAAAAGAAGAACATTTCCCCCCTTTTTTCTTTTTCATATTCTTTTTTTTTTAGGAGAGACTGAAATAAACTTATGCACACAACACTTATTTTTATGTATAGATTCAGGGTTATAAAGATGGTCAGTAGAAAAGTATTCAGGACAAAGTTTTCCTATATGTTCTTGAGAAATGAGTAGACATTTCACCACTTCAGCTAACAGAAAATATCTCAGGAGGCAACAGACCCCAAGACTCTTGTGGTTGAAAACAGCCAGCACAAGGACATGGTGCTGGGATCTTTTGAATCACCTGAATGAAAGAAACCAAGGTTCTAAGCTCAGGAAGATCTTAAAAGAATGGATCTGGAATTCCTGAAGGAGGAGAGAAAAAGTGAGTTGGAACCAGTGAGAAGGTTAAAAAGTTTGGGTCTGAAAGAAAGAAAAAAAATAGAAAAGAAAAAGTTGAATGTTTTCTACCAACTGTCCAGTGGTGGGATTCATTTTTTTTTTTACTACCGGTTCTGTGGGTGTGGCTTGCTGGTCATAGCAGGGGAAGGATACTGTAAAATCTCCACTCTGAGGTTATATTTAACTGGTTCCCTGCTGAGGCTCAAGACCTGTGGCTGTTCTATAAGTTACAGAAGAAGACACGTCCCCCTCTTCAGTGTCTCCCTTTCAAATGGAACATCTCACCCATCACCTTTTTTTTTGTTCCATTCTTTTAAATTCTTTCTGAGCTTGAATCTTTCATTCCTTCAACTTGGTAGGTTAGGGAGTCCCACTTGGGCTGTTGATATCTAGCGATGTAAACATGCAGAAGTATATAATACAGGGATCTTGGCCCTGATCTGTTTAGGTTGGTTGCATAAGGAATAGCATTGAGAGCAGGAAAAGGAATTTCACTGCAAATGCTTTTTTGAATGGCTGTCAGGATTTCTGACAAGCGCACTTATTGCAGGGCACTGTTTAGTGGGAGCTCCTTTAAAATAGCACTTTCCCCTTTACGCTGGAGATATTTCTAATGTCACCACTATGCAGCAAGGTTTCCTAGTTTAAATTATTAATTTCATTTTGAATACCCACAGCTTCTTGAAAACATGGTGTAGCTTTTTTTTTTTTTTTAAGTATGTGTTCTATTGTTTCCTCATTAAATGAAATAAGGCTGAACCACAAAGACAGTGCTGGAGAAAACACTGCAACTTGTCAATGTTAGCTAGCATGCAGAGTAGCTCTGAACTAATCTCATCTTCCTAGGAAAACTTTGATGGATTCCAGCATCCTTTTATTTCCTACCCAGTAGTGATCATTGTGGCACAAAATAATTTTTGAGGTTATGAGGTGTGTGTGTGGGGTAAGTACTATTAAAGTAAGCTTTATTGATCTGGATGGCAGGAGGTCTTCTCACAGCTGCTGCCATCTGAAGCCACAAAAATGGGTTTTAACCAACTGCAGGATAGTTAGCACCTTTAAGTGAAGGCAGGCTTTTAAAAGATTTAATACAATAAACCTATCCTGGTGTGAAATTATAGATTCAACCTCCTTGATATTTATTTCTTGAAAGTTCACGTGTTCAAGTATTTATCGTATTTTCTCCCTCATCTTATTTGGATTTCTGAGGCTTCTTTTAAAAAAATAAAATGAAAAAAGGGAAAGTCAAAGTTAATTCCAGCTTATTGCAAACACATGGGATGCCTTTGTTAGCAGCAGAATGAGCATATGGGAATTCTTCAAGTTTGCAGTAGACCATATGGCACATTCTGCTTTGTGCACTGCCTTTATACTCCAATATTTTCTATATAAATTGGGTACTAAATCTATGATCAGGATGTCTTTCACGCTCTCAGTTAGCCAAGAAGTTGTTTTGCAGTTACTTTGATTTACTTTCAGTCTGAATCCCAGGCTGCTTCAGAAGAATTGTTGCTCTTGAGACATTTCTCACAGAACTGTCATCTTTTATACTTGAAGAGCCCAGAAGCATTTGTCTAGAATGGGATCTACAAAGTTCCTGTATGGGAGATGGCAGCCGATTTACAAGCATAATTGGAAGCAGAATTCCTCTTGTTAAGTAAAATGGGTGTTAGGCGAGTTGTGCCCAATTGTATGACCTTTTTTCTTCTTCTTTCAGCAAATCACTGCAGTGATTCACGTGGTCATTAAGCAAATTTAATTTTCCACCATTGACTTTGGTTGCTAGAAGACTTGGGAAGCTAACCAATGTCAATCACATGACACAAGGATGCTGTATCCATCATAAATACATGTTGGTTGCCAAGATCCCAAATTTTGATCAAATGTCTGTGGGATGCTGTGGGTCACAAGTGTGATTGGTTCTAAATTCTATGCAGCAACATTTGAAAACACGTGTCTAATCCACCATAGCTATTTTATGCAACAAATGTGGCAAACCCTTTGCACTGCTTATTCCTTTCCCTTTTAGTATTAAACTGACCATGGGCCTCACAGTTTATGGATTGTAATTTTAGTATTACAATTTATATTTAGTATTTTAGACAATAATATTTAGTATTTTAGACCATGTGTAATTGACAGACTGGATTTTATCATAGATTTTATATGTTGATTATTATTTTATTCTGGAATTTTTAATTGGATATTTACTGAGTGTTTTTATTTGTTCTGGTTGTGAGCAGAACCGAAGTCATGTTGGATGGCCCATTGAATAGAATAAGGAAGTGTGTCTCAAACTCAACAGCTCTGCTAAATAAGAAAGTGTTCCAGTTTGTGCACAAGAGAAAAAACAAGATAAGGCTAGAACAATGGGGAAT
>BHFT01007076.1:10848-41602 GCA_004320025.1 Laticauda laticaudata | reverse complement strand
GAGAGGATGAAAAATGGAGGCAGTGAGTTCAGAACGGATGAATCGCGTTAACCAACGGATGGCAAGTGTTTCTCTCCGTTTTACATCCTCTTTGCATCCGTTGGTGCATTGTGACATGGGCTTTAACACATTCTTTGGCTCAGATTTGTAAACAGTAATGGATCATGCTCAATATTTCCTAGTCGAACCACAGACAACTACAGTGATCTAATACATATCAATTTTACAGAAGACAATGTTGAAAAAGCACAATGCAATCTAAAACCATCTCTATCTGTTGGACGAGATGGAATACCTGCCTACTTCTTATAAAAAGCTATCCACTGCCGTAGCAGAACCTCTAAGCATCATCTTTGAAAAATCTTTCAGGACCAGCTTCTTGTCAAACTTATGGTCACGAGCCAACTTCAAAAAGGGAGACCCCAGCCTAGTTTAAAATTACAGACCAATTTCTTTATGCTGCGTCACCTGTAAAGTCATGGAATCAATTGTTAACCAATCCATTATCCTCCACTTAAGAGACAAATAACCTACTCTCTAACAAACAATTTGGTTTCAGAAAAAAACGATCCTGCAATCTGCAACTCTTACACTGCAAAAACATATGGACTACACAAAACAATTGATGCAATTTACATTTAGACTTCTGTAAAGCCTTTGATTTAGTGGTACACGACAAACTACTCCTAAAACTAAAATCTTATGATATCTCTGGACACCTACATAACTGGATAGAAGCATTCCTGTCAAACAGACAACAAACGGTCAAAATTGGGAGTATCCTATCAAATCCTGTACTTGTCAACAGTGGTGTCCCCCAAGGCAGCGTTCTAGGACCAACTCTCTTCATACTCTACATAAATGACCTCTATGATCATATTAAGAGCAATTGCATTTTTTGCTGATGATGTAAAGCTATTCAATACCACCGATACTGCTACCCTTCAAAAAGACCTCGACTATGTGTCAAAATCTTCAAATCTCAACAAAGAAATGCTCTGTCTTACATATTGGCAAAATAAATCAGAAAATAAAATACAAGCTGAATTTCAGCAATGCAACTTAAAAGGTGAAACTAATATATGAGACAGACTCATTACATGCAAAGCAAGATAGTTCAACTGTGATTTGTCATAATTGTGATGATTATGGCTTGCAGCTCATGAAAACCCCAAATCCACAATCTCAGAAAATTACAATATTACATGCATTCGATAAAACTAGGATTGTACAGAGAACAAGATCAGACCTCTGAAAAGTATAAGCATGCACAGTACTCAGTACTTGGTTTGGGGCCCTTTTGCAACATTTACTTCCTCAATGCGGCATGGCATGGGAGCTATCAGCCTGTGGCACTGCTGAGGTGTTTAGACCAGGATGCTTCAATAGCGGCCTTCAGCTCTTCTGCATTGTTCGGTCTCATGTCTCTCATACTTTCTGTGCGCAATTGCCCCATAGATTCTTCTCTGGGGTCAGATCAAGGTTGAGTTTGCTGGCCAATCAGCACAAGTCATTGAATCAGGTTGGTGCGTGCTATTTGCCAGCTTGTTGGCGTAGGTGCCAAGTCCTGCCTGGAAAATTGCAAGTCAGCATCCTCATGAAGCCCTCATCTGCCCCCAGAAGGAGCATGAAGTGCCTTCCAAAATCTCCTACGACTAGACAGCTGCTTTGACCCTGGGCTTAATGATAGCACAGGCGATCCATCGACAGAAGGATGGAATGGCTACCCAAATAACAGAGACTGTAGGGAAACTTCACACTGGACTTCAAACATCTTGCCAGTGTGTTCCATTCTTCCTCCAGATTCATCTCCGATCTTACCCTCCAGACTCTGCGGTCCTTAGCGTTTCAAATGAGATGCAAAAGTTTTTTGCTCTCATTAGAAAAAGAGACTTTGAGACCACTGAGCCAACAGACCCAGTTTCTGTTTTCTTTAAGTATAAGACACTTTTACTATATTGTATATGTTGATCGCGTATCTTGCAGCTTGACAACGAGACGAATATGTATTTTCAGCCCATGTCCAGGTCCGTCTTGTGTGCGTGCTCTTTGAATTACTGACTCTAACCTCAGTCCCACTCCTTTGTGAAAGCTCCCCAACACTTTTGAATGCGGCTTTTTCCTGACAATACTTGCCAGGCTGCCGGTCAATCCGCTGCTACTTTGTGCATTTTTTTTCTACCACACTTTTCCCTTCCATATATACTTTCTATTATGTGCCTTTTGCATATCAGTGCTTTGATACAGCACTTTGGGAACATCCAACTTCTTTTGCAATTACCTTTTGAGGTTTTCCCTCCTTATGGAGGCTGTCAATGATGGCTTTCTGCACAACTATCAGGGCAGCACTCTTTCCCATGATTGTGATTCCTGCTGAACCAGACCGAGAGACCATTTAAAAGCTCAGGAACTCTTAGCAGGTGTTATGGCTTAATTAGCTGATTAGAGTGGGACACTTTGAGCCTAGAATATCGAACCTTTTCACAATATTCAATTTTTTTGAGATTGTGGATTTGGGGTTTTCATGAGCTATAAGCCATAATCATCTCAATTATGACAAATCACGGGTTGAACGATCTTGCTTTGCATGTAATGAATCTATCTCATATATTAGTTTCACCTTTTAAGTTGCATAACTGAAATAAATGAACTTTTGCACAATATTCTAATTTTTCGAGTTTCACCTGTACCTGGTATCTAATAATCGCTTGACAAAATAAAAGAAAAAAGAAAAGTGGGAGCAATGGCTTTCTGGCACAAGGGGAACCACTACTACCACCACCCCAACTTTCCTACGCCAAAAGATAAATATCAGCATAGGTGGCTCATGTGCATGAATCACAGTAGCCCTGACAGGCTAACAGCCGTAGACCAGGGCCACGTCCTTAAACGGTTTTGGAAGTGGCTTCTTTGCCTGTTCCGGGAGAGGCTGACATGTGCTACTGCCAAAATAAAATAATGGCAGGGGCTGCCTTCATAAAGGGCCGAGGATCAGTTGAGGACTGCGTTCTACATTCAGTTCTTCAACGATTACTGGAGGTCTTTGCTCTAGGAGCGATCAGGACATAACATATTAGCCCTTACCCACTTGGTTTATATATGGATCTTCTACATATCTTTCAACTGTTCGCAAAAACGAAGCAATACTAGGGGGAATTGTCACGGAAAAGTTTCGTTATCGCAGAGGCAGCAGCAGGCCAGTTATTTGAACGCGCCTGAATTCTCTACATATTTCTACTACAAAATATCCGAAAGTGGGAGGAAAAGAAAAAAAAAGAAAGCTTGAAAACGGGTGGTCCATCCAGACTGTCTCTCACCTCTAAACTCCGCTGGAGCACCGCTGCGTTGGGCTGGGTGCGAGCAGCTCGGTATTGAGAAGCCGCCAAGAGCAGAGATTTCATACACGCCGAGGCGTCCATGGCCTCACCATCCGTCACGTCGGCCAGAGACAACGTTAGCCCTCACCGAGCATTCAAAAATTTGTCTTTGGCGCCTTGGCCGCCATTTTGCCGCTGTTGCTCCAGTGAAGGAAAGCCTCCGGAGTATGGGCGGAAACCTCCGCCGCTCTAGGAAGATCGCTTGCATGCTGGGAACCAGTGTGCACGATCTTGGCGGTGGAGTTCTGTTGGCCTTGGGCTCGGAGGTCTACCGCATTCATCCTCTCTAGCCGATGTGAAATATGGCCAGGCGTAGTTGAGACCAGTGTGTGGGGTGGCTAGCCTATTTTTGCTTTCAACCAACGGCTTTCGTAAAATTCCGTCGGCGAAAACCTCACCGAAGTCAGACAAAAACCGCGTCCGTTTCTCAAAGCGAGAAGAAGAGAAGCTCTGCAGGGAGCTTCGAGAGAAGCTCTGCAGGGAGGGGTGATTAGACTAGGCGTTGTAGAATACAGGCAGGTAAATCCAGGTTGAATTTTTAGAAGTTTACTCTTGTTTTCAGAAGGAAAGGGTTGCGGTGCCTTTGGCCTCGTTTTGTTCCGAGTTCCCCTCGAATTAAATCTTAGTCCTAAAGCAGAGTGTCCCGACTTTTCATCGAGGATTGAATAGGGAGAGGGAGGGATTTAGTTTGCAATTCTATTCTCACCCGGAATTAAGTCCAGCCGTGCTTGGGTCTAAAATTGCTTTGACAATCCATAAAAAATGCAAGACACCAAACAAAAATCCACCAACAAATCCATGACCTTATAAACAGTAGAAATTCAGCATTGCTAAGCTGTACTGGTTGCATAGTTTGGCGGATGCAGTTTTCTGTGACCAGAAAGATTACTGTATAATAATTTACCAGGTTATAATCGTAATTTGTCAATGTGACTTTTAAAATTAACAGAGTTGGAAGGGACCTTGAATGTCTCCTATTCCAACCCCCTGTTCAGGCAGGAAATTTTATTCTGATTGGATCTTGCATTGTTTGTACAGTACTTTCCACACAATATCACTGCTGAGGCTATGGTATTTAATAGTTTATTAAACGACATGGTCATTTCTGCAGGATGTTAATATATGTTATTATTTCTAAAGGGGACAACTTAATTTAGAACAATTAAGCTCCCTAGAATCTATATCCTGGAACCATCCATCCAAAGGTTTCAGGGTTTCTTGCCAGAGTTTAGAATCAGTTTACATCATCTACTATATTATTGCTATTGTTAATTTAAGATCAGACCATCTTGTAAAAATCTATTCACAATTTTCTGATTCCATCCAGTTGTAGTTAGCTAGTTAGAATAAAACAACATGGGCAGGGATATTGAGTTTGTGTGGCAGACTAGAAAGCTACAATTATTTTGCTAATTCATTTCCTTAAGACTCCCAAACTAAAAATTGTTCTGTATGCAAATAACCGGCTTCAAATAATACATTCTGATTGGATACTTAGGACGACAAAAGGAACCAATCCCTGCAAGCCGCGGGAAGGCGCAAAATCAAACAATTGTCATTGGCTGCAAGCCGGGCCGGGAAAAATGTATAAAAGACCGGGCGCGGCTTGAGCCAACGTTCCTGTTCTAACATCCTGGCTTAAAATAAAGACTTTGCTGTTGGAACCCGGTCCTAACCCATCGTGTTTTTCCGCACAAAACACTAGCGTACGAAGGTGGGATCTTCCTAAACGCAGACCGAGCCACTCGGCTGAGAGAAAATTCCAGACGACACAGAATGGCTGGGAAACAACGCCACCGCCGCACCTTTTAATCCCAACGGAGGAAGATGGGATTCGTATGCAGACCGCTTCCAGATGTACCATGGACAAGCAATGGAGATGGAGGACATCTCAGGGCAACGCAAAAGAGCCGTTTTTCTAACGCACTGTGGAGACGACCATTTTCAAAATGGCAAAAGCCCTGGCGAAGCCCCGAGACGTTAAACAGCTAACCTTGTCCGAACGTCCAGAAAACTGCTGAAAACGCACTACGCACACCAACGGTGTCAAACCTCATAAGACGGCATGAATTCTCCGGAGAGACCAGGAAAAGAAGGATAAACGGTAGCTGATTTCGTAGCCGCTCTCGACAGATAGGGGGAGAGTGCGAATTCTTAAACCTCGATGAGGCTATGAGAGACCGAGTGATATTGGGACTAAGCGACTCAACAGCGCAAAGTAAGCTACTGAACAAGCCTAAAATACCTTAGTTGAGGCCATCGCGGAAGACCACAGCCGCTGAAGCCGCCGAAAAATCACCGTTACCATGAGACAGATGAACACAAGCAGGGATAACAAAACCCGCCAACGAGAAGGAAACATCTCCCGTTACACCACCACGAAGACTATGGCGAGACCCGAGTCAGACGACGGAGACGATGAGGTCCACCGCACGCTATGCCGGCAAGAAAGAGCGCGGAAAGAAATTTGGCGGGAATGCGCTGGCTGCGAAGGAAGTCCACCGAGAGCGCGAATGCAGGTTTCTCGATGCCATCTGCGAAGTTGCAAGAAACGAGGGCACATCGAGAAACGTCTGCAGGAACAGAAAAAACTACAGCCCGACGAGACGCACCAATTCCCCCACACGAAGCCGAGTCCGCGGCGAGCCGAGAGAAAGTGGCCGTGTGAAACAAGCAAACCGCAAACAGAGAGAATACACATCAAACTGTTACAATAGGAGCGCTAAGACGGAAAGCGGAAAGAAGTCAACGTAACAGTAAAAAATTGAAGGAAAGCCCTGCGAAATGGAGGTGGACTCGCGGATCTTTCCTGTCTATGTCTCGTGGAACACCATAAAACAACTAGTTCCTGATATCCGACCGACAGAACTAAAAAGCAGCGGCTAACACTCAAGACTACCAGGGAAACGAATCCGGTAGTTGCATGGGCCAAATTCAAAGTCTCGTACAACAGCATGTCGAGGTACTTTCCGTTGACCATAGTCGACCGAGATAGGCCGAGCCTCCTGGGCATCGAATGGTTGCGCGCCTTTTGGGCATCGGGGTATGACCGGAGTAGACCCGAGTGAGCACAATCCAGACTGGGAGAAGACCTTAATCCGGTGAATGTCCAAGACGTGTTCGACGGCTCACTTGGCAAGTACCGGGAACCCTATTTCTTTCAGTCTTGACCACAGGTAGCCCCTAAAAGACTAAAAGCCAGGCGAGTTTCGTATGCTTTAAAAGCAAAATTAGGAAACAGCTAAATAAACTAGTAGCTCAGGGGGTGCTAGAGCCTGTGGACCATGCCAAATGGGAAACGCTCGATAGTCACACCTATTAAGCCTGATGGGTCAATCTGAATCCTGTGGTGACTACAAGGCGACCCTGACCACGCACTACAACAGAGCGCATACCCGGTGCCAGTAGTCCAGCATTTGCTACATTCCCTGGGGGAGGAAAATTTTTTGCCCAAGACTCGGACCTGGCACAAGCATACCAACAACTCCCAGTAGACCCGAAACAGCGGAGGCACAGACTATAGTTACACACAAAGGGGCATTCAGAGTAAGAGACTCCAATTTGAGTCAGTGTGGCACCAGGCGTTTTTCAAAGCCTCATGAACGCCTCCTAAACGGCATACAGGGAGTCGTACCGTACTTCGACGACGTCCTAATCTCAGCAAAAAACGGAAAACCAACTAAAAACAGACACTTAAAAGGTACTAACTAAATTCAGGGAAGCTGGACTAAAAGTAAAAAAAGAAAAAGTGCTGCCTGGCTAAAGAGCGTCGAAATTTCTGGCTATTAATAGACGAGAGGGTATTACACACCCACGAAAAGAAAACTAAGCCATAAATAACACACCGCAAACAAAGAACAAAAGCGAGTTACAAGCATTCTTGGTCTAATAAATTTTTATAATGTTTTCCTACCAAATAACGGCCACATATAGCAGAACCGCTACACCGGTTACTTGGACAAAAAGCAATTTTGGACTTGGGGCACAAAGAAAAAAAAAGCCTTTCAACAAATAAAAAGATTGCTTAACTTCAAACCGTTTCATCAATCCAATTTAGCAACATGCTACCATTGGAGAGTGACCTGCGACGCGTCACCGTTTTGGAGTCGGAGCCATCCTGAGCCCACCAACTTCTGGACGGAAGAGAGGGCGCCCTGTCGCGTACTACTTAAAAAAACTCTGTCAAAAGCCGAGGGAACTACAGCAACGGACAGAGAGGCTTAGCAATTGTCGCTGGGTAAGCGTTTTCATGAATACCTGTACGGGCGGGTTTTTCAAATTGCACAGACCACAAACCGCTACTTGGAATTTTGGCAGGAAACAAGCCCACACCAACATCCTGTCCCCAAGAATGACTAAAATGGTCGGAGTTCCTAGCAGCCCTATTCATACACCCTAATAACACGGCGGGGAAACAAATTTCCCATGCGACGCTTTGAGCAGAGCACCACTGCCAGCAACGGAAGAAACCCCGGCACCAACATGACTGCCCTACAGATAGAGACCTGCCACGCGATCTACCCATTCTCCGCGAATTGATGTTCGCCAGAGCCACGGCAAAAAGACCCACTGGACTGCCGAATACTTAAACTGGGTAGGTAGAGGCTGGCCGGAAAATCAAAAAACCGAGACTTTTAAATCCTTTCCGGACCAGACAAACCGAACTCTCTAATAGAGAAGGGATGCTACTGTGGGGTGAGCGGGTAAGTTATCCCAAACAAATTGCAAAACAAGGATCTGAGCATGCTGCATGAGGGACACCCGGGAATTGTTTAAATGAAAAGCCTGCAAGAAGCTATGTCTGTGGCGGACGCATGACCAACGGACATTGAATATTGGGTCACCTCGTGCAACAAATGCCAGAGAGCCAGACCATCTCCCTCCAAAAGCACCTATAAGGGACTGGAAATTCCAAGGGGCCCCTGGTCGCGGATCCATATCGATTTCGCGGCGCCCTACCAAGGGACACACGTTCTTGATTTGTCGTGGACGCTACTCTAATTGGCTAGAAGTAAAAATTATGCCATCAACGACAACAGAAATGGTAAATATAGGAATCTGAACAAACTTTTGCACCCACGGCCCACCAGACGTACTAGTGTCGATAACGGACCTCAAACTAACCAGCCCTTACTATTCGAAACAATACTAGCCTCCTGGGTATAAGACATGCCTCACAGCGCCGGCCCATCTGCGGCAAACTGGTAGGGCTGAAAGAATGGTCAGGTTTACCAAGGAGGGTTTGGAAAGGATGGACACTGGGGACGTCCAAAGCAAAATAAAACAGGCTTACTCACCCGCCAACATATAACACCAAGTACCACAACCAACAAAAACCCCATCAGAACTACTGATGGGGGAGAAAACTCAGATCGCACTAGATCGGCTACATCCAAATTTCACCACTCAGAAAACCCCCTGACTCCTCTACACGATTTCAGGAGTTTCAAAATTGGCGATTTGGTGTATGCGAAAATTTTAGCGGAGACCCATTATGCGGTACCGGGACAAAGTCACAGACCTAACAGGCCCCTCAAATTCATACCGATTAACGGGTAGACGATGGCAGGGAGTGGAAGCGGCACATTGACCAGCTCGGTCCCGAAATTTAGAAAGGAACGATAAACACACACCAAACAATCACAAAAATGACGGAATTCATAACCAAAGACGGGGGGAAACATGACATAATAATAAAGAACCATTTAAAAAACAATGCCGAAAAACAAACCAATCAAAAGAGCAAAATGGAGACTCACTGTTTTGGAGAAAGTTGCGAGAAGAATCCACCGAAGGAGGCCAGTCAAGCCGGCCAACCTGCCCGGAGGAAACGGAGGAGCGGCGCGAAGCCGCCGGCCCAAGCAACTCAGGCGGCATGATGAAGCCTCACCCTCCAGACGGTTCCAGAGAGAAGCACAGAGAAACAAGAGCAGCACCATCCAACCTGAGTCCGAAGACACGCACACAATTAACCGCGCCAGGTCAGTCGAGTCAAAAGAAGCCCCGCCTACTTACAGACTACGTCACGACGTAGGACCAAACTAAGAGGGGAGGGTGTTCTGTTTGCAAATAAATCCGGCTTCAAAATAATACATCTCTGATTTGATACTTAGAACGAAAAGGGATTGGTTCCTTTTGAACCAATCCCTGCAACGCGGCGAAGTGCGCAAAATCAAACCCAATTGTCATTGGCTGCAAGGCCGGCGGAAAAAAATGTATAAAGACCGGCGCGGCTTGAGCCAACGTTCCTGTTCTACATTCCTGGCTTAAAAATAAAGACTTTGCTGGAAACCCACCCGGTCTACCTCGGTGATTTTTCCCGGACAAAACAAAAATGATCTATTATTTTTAGCAAAATTATGTATCAGATATGCTCAGTGCCTCTGTATATAATGTGTCAAAATCAGTGTTCCAGTTGAATGAACACAGGTGATTCATCTTCAAATAGTCTCACAAACTTGTTACAACATATAATTTTTCAGTTCTCTAAATGTTTCCAGACAACGTAAGACAGAATATTGAGGATAGGGAAAACAACAATTACTATACTGTGTGTGTCTTTATATTATAAAATAAATCAACAAAGATTTGTGTGTGTTTGTGCGTACATATCTTTATAATGATGAAATAATACTCATAGTTGGGAAATGGAATACACTGGCTAACAACTCTTTGTCAAGTGTCACACGCTGAACTAAGTTTTAGATAGCCTACTGTTTACTGATGACATTGCAAACCACTCCAGTAGTCTTGCTGTTTTGTCCCCTCTTTTCCCTGTCTCTATTCTTTTCTAGTTGCTTGTCATATCTGTAGTATAAGGAGGTATTTTTGTTCCCACTTTGAGCAGTCTTTTTCAACCTAGGAATTTTTGAATGCTGATATTTTGCCATTCAGACTGTTTGTAGACTTTGAAAGATCTAGCTATCCTCTCACTGCATCAATTGACACAACTTTTTGTTCTAGCAAGATATGACAGAATGTCTGGATCTGTCATGTGGTTGTAATATTTTTATCCTCTCAGACTTCAAGTCCATGTCTGCCTTCATTTTTTTTCTATATGAGAATGAAATATTAGTAATCCATGATAACAGGATCATTGTTACCATTATTTAGACAGATTTGGAAGAGGGGCTTGCTAATTCTAACCCACTTTATATCCTTTCTTCCCATTTGTGGCCATGAGTTAAAACAACAGCGGTCATTTTTTCATATGAATTTTCTGTCTCATCTAAGAGCCATTAGTAATTCCTGAACAAATAGATTATATGATGAGTTAATTGAAGTCGACCTCACAAATAAATGGTAAGTTGAAGATAATATCTGCTCTGGGCAGTTCTAGATGTGTGATATATCTTAGTGATGGAAACAAAATATTTGTTATTTTAGAAAAATCTTAGGTTTACTTGCAGACATAGTAACTTTGGTCCTACATTGACAATCTTTTATCAAATAAAGAGGCAAATGTTTCTGCTGTTATTTCCTGTGACAGATAATTGACAAAAACCTTATGTTCTGACTGATAAAATCAACCAATATGAAAGTGTTAAATACTGTAAAATGGAAATGATAATTATTTTCCACAGGCTTTTCTGTCTTTATATCCATAAAACTTAAATAAATTGAAAAGCAATCAAAATAAATTAAAAACAATCAAAAATATACCCAGCTAAATGTTATCATCATCATAGATCACTAGCTGTTTGAAATGGAAGTGATATAACAATAGCATATGTTTTATTGCATTTTGGTGAAGGAGGGTAAGAGGCTTAGGGATCAACTCTCATGAGAAAAGATTCAAACATTTATTCCACACAAGAAAACAGATAGGATATTATGAGATATGCTAAAATACATTAGTTTGTTTTATATTGCTCCTGAGTTTTAAGATTTGAAGCAATGGATTGTACTTCTAAGAAAAATAATTCAAAATTAACATTAGGAGTAACTTCTTGATAGTATAAACTGATAAGAGAGTTCTTAAAGCCAAAGTAGTTGTCAGGATTCCGGCAGTTACTCCAATTAAATCATGAGCCTTGAGCCACACTCCCAAAACTAAAATATATTTATTTGAAGGTAACATTCTATGTTCAGCATTTACCTGGCCATAGCCAACTCTGAGATACGTAATTCACTGTCACCCTTCATCCTGCTTTTTCCACCACCCCTCTGGGTATATCATCCAACGAAAAACGTCCATAGCCAAGAGTCATTAACATGTTGTCTAATTAGATTTTTGCAAGGCAGAAGCTTCAGTCATCTAATCAGTGTTTGAATGGAATGTACTTTCGAATCCACACAACAGCCTGCTCTTTGAAACCCCCCCCCTTCTTTCTGTTGTCAACTATAAAATGTATATACAAAATGTTTTATGAGTTGACATTAGTCTGACTACAGTACTTGTTAAACAACACAGCAAAGGATATTCTGGAATTGGACTAAGTGACTTTTGATCCCCAAAACTGTAAAATGAGTAGCATCCATGAAAAAATTTGGAAACTGACATTCTCATTGATTTTCTATCATTAGTGTTAGTGTTCCTGAACATACAATGCTATTTCATTTCTCTAAAGAAAAATAATTGCACAAACAAACATGTTATCTGGAAAAATACTTCATTTATTTTTTATAGAGATGTATTCTTCACAGTTCATCAAGATATTTCAATTCACAGGATAGATTATAGCACATTAACATGGATAAAATGAATTGAAAAGAACACTTGAATACAATATAATTTAAAAGTGTAAAAGTCATTAGCAGAAAAAAGATGGTAACTTAAAAAAAGCCTTGCATGAAATTATATAAAAATGTAGACATCTATAAAGCTCAGTTAGAAACCATTTTACTTCTATTTCAAATAATGTAAGGATACAGTGATTTTATTTATACTTTGGTAACTTTAAAAAGTTAGAACTATGTCTAGTTTAATAATGTAATTTTAAGTTGAAAGGATGTGTATAATTTTTCCAATTTAAACTCATTTCTCTGGCATACTGTCTCTTTTTTGCATTCTAGTACTTTTTTAAATATTAGTAACATGCCAATGTTTTTACTAAAAAGGGGGGGGATGACAAAACTGTAATACTTTACTTTAACAAGAAAATGAATTGGTGGAACTAATCAAACATTTTAATGATGTTCTTCTTTTCTAAAATGCAGTTTATTTAAAGCGCTAGATGTTATGCATTCTATTTTTCATATATAAACGAAAAAGAAAGCATTTTATAAGAGTTCCTTGAATTCATACTGCATGCTACCTGCAACAGTTGATCAAAATGTAAAATTCCATTGTAAAATACCATCAAGAAAAACTATATGCACTTGTGTCTTTTCTTGTATAGTGACACTTCACCCAAATAAAATAATGTAGTTCAAACAATTGTTGGCTTCTTGGTATCTTCTTGAATTTCCTTTTCTTCCTGTAGACATTTCATTTACAGGCTAGGTGACATCATCGTTTCATGGAGCAGGGCGTCAAACTGGTGGCCCGTGGGCCGGATGTGTCACGTGCAGGCCACATCCACCCCAGTGAAGGGAAAAACAATGTGAAACGTTATGTGAAGGCAAAGTGACACCGTGAGTTTGACACATGGCATGGAGGAACAGAGATTGCAGTTTTCTTTTATGCAGAAATATATATGCAGAAATAAAATCAAAGAAGACTAAAGACCCACAATTTAACCCTGAAGCACATGTAATCTTTAAAAATACAATTTTAGTAAATAGAAAGTTTGAGAGGGCATAAGCTATTAAGGTAATTGATCTTTCCAAACTTTGCCTCTTGCATGGACATGATGTAGCACGATAAGTGAAGCATTTGGCTTGCTTAACGTATTAAATAATAATTGGTAATTACTGTCAGTGCTTATGCTACTTAACCAAATCTTGCACAGCTACTTGATCAGCCATATAAACTTTCTTAGGATTCTTACGTTTATTACTGTGATCTTAAAACCTATACTCCATGAAATTTAAATATATGTCTGTTTTGTAAGTGTTACTTATAGCAATGATACTGAATGTTACTAACTAAAATAATTTAAAAAATTATAAACATCAAAGATCCTTGCCTCTCAAATATAGTAAGTTAAATAGTGCAAATAAAGGAAAACTTAAAATGAAAATACAATGAGAGATTACAATATGGAAAAAGCTATCACATTTTTGTGGTATAAGCTTTTCAGATGTCCACTTCATCAGGTCAAAAAGCAACCATTTACAGAGACACATGTATGTACTTGGTACATGGAAAGAAGATTATACAAGTATGTATACATTTTATAAAATATGCCTTTTTACACAAACAAGCAAGCCAGCAAGTAAAAATTGGTATTTGTCACAGAATTATCCAACGTACAAATAAACATAGAATCCAGTGAAGTGAATAGAAGAATTTGCACAGTTTTGATCCACAGAATGCCCATGCTGAAATGGAGTGAACGGATTAATCAGGCAAGACATTAATGTAATCTTCACAAGCATCTGGAGAGAAGATAAGACAAAATTATTACATTTCTCTAAATTTCAGTGCAAAAAGTTATCAGCATCATTCATATTCACAATGTGCTGCTTAAATAATGATTTAAACACAGTAGAAAGATAATTTACTGCATAAGACTCAATCAAATGAGGATTCTATCCATTACATGGCTACCTTACAACATATAATCCAAGAGGGCAGAAACCTGAATGCAAAGCAGAAATCTGTAGCAAAGATGTAAAATGATTTCTTTTTTACCTCACACATCTATTCCAGTGTTGGGATTCAATTTTTTTTTTACTACTGGCTCTGTGGGCGTGGCTTAGTGGACAATGGTGTGGCTTGATGGGCATGGCAGGGGAAGGATATTGTAAAATCTCCATTCCCACCCTATTGCAGGAAAAGGATATTGCAAAATCCATTCCCTCCCCACCCCACTAACCATGTTTCCAGCTCTGTTTTCCTGTGCAGGGCAACAAAAGATGATCCAGCCAATCAGCTGGGATTCGGGAGGCCGAGAATGGCTGGGGATGGGGCCAGTTAGAGGTAGTATTTGCCAGTTCTCCAAACTACTCAAAATTTCCACTACTGGTTTTCCAGAACTGGTCAGAACCTGATGAATACCCACCTCTGATCTATTCCTACTTTTGCTCCTTTAAATTCTGGTCCAATTATGTTTTCAATGTTAAATGTAGCTCAAGTCAAAATCTTAAAAGGCTTGTATCTATGGCATGTTTTATCACCCCTCCATAGCAAATAACTTCTATCCCAATATCTCCAACATCTCCTTTTATTTCCCCCCAGTCTTATAAAGATATGTATAACTATTTCACTTTGTAGGATGCTGTCTACTTCAGTTGTAGTGCCTCAATATAGAAAAGCAACACTTCCAATCAAAAGTCAGAGGGCAATTCACTTTGGCAGGAATTTACTGTACTTCATTCAGCAGTCAATTCCAATGTAATATCACTCCAATGTGACACTGAGATATAGAGTCCTTTTCACACTCTGGAGGGGAATTGACGTTTTAGTAAAACCAAAGTAAAGCTGTTTTTTAAAAGAATTTGCATACACCCACGATGCATATTGTACTTGCTTCGCTTTTTTATTTTGAAACTGACATAAAAGGAACTTTTTTTCCATTGTAAAGATGAATGAGATTATAACAATGTGAATTTAAATTTGACCTGTTTACATACTGCCTAACTCCAAAATTATTCTGATGACTCACAATATGGCAGAGTATAAAATACAAACACAACTCAAAAAGTCAAAACCACCACCAACAAAATAGGACAATATAAATAAAAATATGGTTGACTGAGTCTTCCATTTTTCTGAGGTTGGTAAAATGAGGACCCAGATTGTTGGGGGCAATATGCTGGCTTTGTAAACCACTTAAAGAGGATTGTAAAGCATCATGAAGCACTATATAAGTCAAAGTGCTATAGTTGCTATGCTTTTACACAGGTAGACCCTGACTTAGTTGAGACCAGTTTTTCCATTAGTTGTTAGGTAAGCCACCGCAGAAAATGCATGTGCTTGATTTTATGACAATGTTGCCATGATTGTTCAGTGAAATCACTGCAATCATTAAGTAAATTGTGGTCAGTAAGCAAATCTGGCTTTACCCATTGACTGTTTGTTGGCTGGAAAGGTTACAAAGAGCGAGCTATTTATTTATTTATTTATTTATTTATTTATTTATTTATTTATTTATTTATTTATTTATTTATTTATTTATTTATTTGCTTGCCACCATCTTGTTTCAAAGCAATCACATGACCCTACGCTAATGAAAGTGTCATAAATGATGCCGCTTGCATATGATTATGTGACTAGAGGGTGCTGCAATGGTCATAAGTCACTTTTTTCAGTGCCATTGTAACTTGATGTTTGCTAAATGAATGGTTTGAAGTCAAAGACCAGCCATATCTTTTATCTAGGGTTGACCTTGAGAATGCAAAGGATGTATGTGACCCTTGACCTACAGGGCATAGTCAGATGTTAAAGTATTCTCATCAGTCCTTCAGTGGGAGAAAAGTATGCGGGCACAAAATTTGCTGCCTTATTTGCCAAGCAGTTAGTAATGAGGTTAACAGCTGGCCCTGTCTTTATTGTTTCAATGTGGAACAAATTAAGAAGAGGGATTGATGATTGTCCGTAGTTTTATTGTCCCCCCCACTGCTCCACTAAGCATGTCCAACCAGCAGGATCACAATAATCACAACCATTCAATAACCTAACAGGGTGGCCCTTAGGTGGCACTTGAAATGGTGAGTTTAACAACCTGGCATGTTGCCCATTTAATAGGAGACAGTTGTGTACTTGCTTAAAATGTTGTCAGCTTATATTAGTTCACATGAACCAGACAGGAGCCACTGCTGATTTTTTAGACTGAATCTAAACTGGTTCTTCCTTCAGAGTGAAGATTTTTTTCTGTCCAAACAAGATATAGCAATTGTGGCTATGAGAGCTTTTGAACACTTTTGGGTACTGTGTCAGTTGCACTCATTCCTGGAGTGGGAGTCCTGCTTACCATCACTCATGTCTTTGTAACCTCCTGCTTAGATTACTGTAACATGCTTTACACAGGGATATCTTTGAAGAGCATTTGAAACTTAAACTGGTGTGAAATGTAGCTGCATGGGTAATAAATGTACCATCTATGTGACACGTGTAAAATCACTACTCCATGAGCTGCACTGGCTGCTGGCATATTTCTAGGTGCAATTCAAAGTACTGGTTGTCATTTTTAAAGCCCTACATGGCTTGGAAAAGGACTGTCCTTTTCCAAGACTTTCTACTCATCCAACTCAACTAAATAAATTGGGAATGCTGCAGATCCTATCAGCCAAGGAGATGGGAGATCCCATCAGCCAAGGAGATGGGAGACTGGCAAGAACTATAAGGCAGGACTTTTTCTACTTTAGTTCTTGTATTATGGAATATTCTCTTCTCAGAGATGAGAATAGCCTCAACCATTTTGGCCTTTTGCAAAGCTTTAATACTTTGGCTACGTATCCAGACCTGGAATGTCTTAAGGGTCCTGGTTATTTGGCTTTACTATTAGTAAATTAATTATATCAGTTACGGTTGTACTTATCTTGTGGATGTTCTTATTGTTTTAATGTTTCTTTTATTATTTTAATTGTTTTATACTTTTAGAATTGTAAGCTACTCAGAGTCACTTGACTGAGTTGAGTGATTATAGAAATTGAAAAAATAAGTATCCAGTTTATGAATTAATTTTACTGGTAAATTTGAAAGCAATTAATATTTACTAATTTACCAATCTGCCTAAATTTCATAGGCTCCCTCTAAATAAAGTCCATTTTGTCAAGGGAACAGTGTGCAGGTGTTTTGCACTGCAAGGAGAACGAAATGTTGATTGTTATTCAATGACAGTTTTCTGACTAGAATTCCATTCAGGGAATGTTGTTACAAGCAGAAGCAAGCTCTGGACCCACTATTGATTTTGGCCAATACTGCTAATTTATATGCTGAAATTCTATTGATAACAGGTTAGGCATTTCTGCTATGGCTGTGAAGAGACTCTGATCTTCTCTGAAAGCTAGGTCTGGGCAAAAAGTATCATATCTCACTGGTTCACGCAAAGGAAGAACCATGCATTCTATCACACCAGATCTAGTATGTGACTGATATGACAGTAATCTAAAAACCCAAATCCATAGCCAATACTTTCCTAAAGTATTTCTGGACAGTAATTTAGTTCTGGACAGTAATAGTTACAGCAATTTCCAATCCCACAATGCTTTTAAAAATACTGCATATGCGTTATCACTGCACCTAAGAAAAGAATTGCCCATATTTTAAATAACAATCCTGTAAAGGATTCCTCTAGGTATATTAGAATCTTTCTTTCTTTCTTTCTTTCTTTCTTTCTTTCTTTCTTTTTTTTTTCTTTCTTTCTTTCTTTCTCCCACCCTCCCTTCCTCCCTCTCCCCTTCCCTCTCCCTCTTTCTCATTCATAAAGGCAAGCTTTAGTAATCTATGTTGATAGCTTCTTAATTTGAAATATATAAATATTTTACCACCTTTATAATTATTTATTTCTTACCAGGATCCTCATATGCTTCTTCTTTAGTGACATACACTGTCTGAGTTTCTTGATAGTAAGGACAACGATTTACAGGGTAGCACAGATTGATTACTAGGCCTTGATTTGGCTGTTTGTAGTTGTCAATCAAACAGTTTAATGTTCTGAAGACATGTCTTGGAGTACCTTCAGATGTCTAAAACAAAAGCACATTGAAGCTAAATTTACATTTAATTCAAAAACATTTCAATGATTTATTTCATATCCAAAAGATAAGTAATGACAGAAATAGATTCATTTCATATATTATTATATCTAATGTAGCATGTCTTTAAAATATTCCCAAACTATGACCTCTAGCATCTTTTTATATTAATACAGAATCAGAATTAAACAATATTATTCATCACAATTTAAAATGAATGAAGTTAGAAAAATAAGGTAATCTAAGCACATTCTAGTTTAACATGCCTCTCCCCCTTCCAACTGGTAAAATTGCATGAAAGTTTTATAGGAGTCTATTAAAATTATATTTCTTTACATTTAAGGAATAAAGAATAGATTATACATTTTCTTACCTGCATCATAAAATGTCCATTACTTTTCCTGAAGATTCGGTAAGTGTAGATAAGATGTTCATAACTAATTTTTAGAATGGAAAGTGTATTAGCAAAGTGAATGTTTGGGTACTGGGAAAGTAAAATACACTGAAGAATCATACGCTTAAAACTGATAACCATAAAAAGAAATATGCACAAAATGTATAGATTTGTCACAGGCAAACACAACTGTAACTTAATTAAGTTTTAGTTTTCTAAAAATAGGTATCAGCTAAATAAATAGGAACTTTTCTGTGATGTGAAAATTCTGAACAAATATACAAATTAACCTCTTCAGAGCATGTAAAAATCTGTTCTGGAGGAGAAAAAAATTAGACAGACAGACACAGACAGACAGAGATATAGACAAGTTAAAAGAATTATATTGGTTGACAAATCAGTCAACAATAATTAATAATAATTAATAATAACAACAATTATTATTATTGTTGTTGTTGTTGTTGTTGTTGTTATTGGAATAATTATGTATCCTTGCCTCTAAATAATTTTTATAAATACAAATTGCCTTTAAGCTCAGTAGCAATGACAATTGCCATTACACGACCAATTGAATTCATACATGAGAACTGGCTTTTATATATGCTATGTATATTATCCTACATATCTGTTTCTATACCATACATCATTTGGAGAAGAGATGGTGAGAGCTGTTGTAAGGACTGAGCTTGAATCTGTAATGATTTGAAATGTATCACCTCCAAAAATAGCATATAATTTTATGATATGTTTGTTTCTATATTTAACTTTGGGGTAGATATACACTGTGGTTTATAATAAAGCAGAATAAGTATTATGTATACTCCCACTAGATATATGTGCCTGGAACAATTTCCTCACTTTCTGAAAACAGATGGTAGTTGGTTCTCAAAAGTGCAAATATTTAAAAATGCAACTCAGTCCATAAAACAGTAGTCATGTAAAGTGTCTTTATACAATAACAGATTCAATTAAACATGTGCTTTTCTTCTAATAGAATCATTTTCTTTAACAATAAAAATAAGTTATTTTAATTATATAAAAGTGGAAGTACTTACAAAACGCACAGGCAAAGAGCACCAGGTACGCTCTCACTGTCTCGTAGTAAAAAGCTTCCATTTATTCCTACTTTGCTCAGTAATTCTTCACACTTTTCTTTAGTTATATTTCCATGAAAAAATTGAAATTCCATTTATGTATAAAACTGTTGCAGATTAATTCTTAAGAGTCAGCTAAAAATATAACCTGTTCTCTACTGAACTGTGGAATAAAGAATATTTAAACTGTTAAGTGTGCTATCTCTATAGTATGATTTGTTGTTTCCCTTATGCAAAACCTAGATGGGTAACACAGGAAGTACTAACTGATAAGTAGGTTAGTCATCACCATGGCTGTTAAAACAAAGACCTTCATTTCTTTGGATTTTAGTTAGTTAGTTAGAACTAACTTATTATAAACTATCTAATGTCTGTTTGAATTTGTAAGGAAATAAGACACAGGCATGTTGAATACAGAATGGACTCTTTGATACGTGTGTAATAACTTAGTCATAAATAATCTATAAAATAGTCTGCTGAAATCTATGCTTGCAAAAAATGTTTGTTCCATCCTCACAAAGAAGCAAAGCTATTTTGTCTTAAAGTAGCAGGCCAATAGAACTGAGATATTTTGCAAAGTATTTAAAAAGAAAAAAGAAAAGATATAAAGAAGGAAAACATACAATGTATACTTTCAAAATTTGTATAAAAAGATTAATGATATAGTTTGGAAATATCTTTAAAAAAGAGAGCAATGGACAAATCCTATGACACAAGAATCAAAAAAGTTATAGCTGAATTACAGAATTTTTGGTTCCATATAAAAATAGAATGAGCTTTTTTATTTAGAATAAATCAAATATTCTAAGAAATACAATTCTTAGAAAATTATGTGTTCAATAAGTATAGAATAATTTATGTATTTAATAAACGGAGTTAAAAAGTTTGATTTTGAACAAATAGGTGTTAGACTTAGCTAATAGAAGAATAAGTATTAAGTATTACTAAAGTAGCGATAACAGTAATAGCTAAAGATGCAAATGATCTGAATGCTCCAGTCCTAAAGCACACAGTAGCAAAAATGAGATTACAATTAAATATAAAAAGGTAAATAACCAGCCGTAGAATCAACAGAGAGATTCTGAAATGGCATACAGCTTCTGCTTTTTACTATTAACTATCAATCAGCAAGATTTTCTGAGTTTCATGCTCTGGTAATCTTCTGCTTGGATTATTGCAACATGGAAAAAAACACAAAAAGAAAAATATTGCAAAGAAAAAATAACTAAAAAAAACCCCAAAATACATAGACAAATGACTCCCTTTTTATCACAACAAGTATAAAAAAATTAGTAACTTATGACCTTCTCTTAAAATACAACAATTGCTGTCTTCTTCCCAAATTTCAATGTCTTACTTATGAACAAAACTTCAGCATCTCAGGCTCGATCAGCAAAAACCCACTGGTGTTAGTGAGAACAGCAAAGCTTCTTTAACCTTGATCAAATAAACCAACTTTATATCCCTTCCTTTTTACTTCCACTTTAAATCCTTGAAAGAATGTTGAATTTGAGTTCTTTCCATTTTTTTCCCTTGTCACAATTTTTTTTAAAGCTCTAACAAGCCCCTCTTGTAAATCCAGAAAAAAATAATCCATGTCATTCTCTTGGCTTTTTGTTTGGAAATCCTTTTTAATTATTAAAACATAAGTCAGTTTCTTTTGTGTAGCATCTTTTTCTATATCATTTTTGCAGCATGTCATTTTAAAATCCACTTTCAAATCAATCTCAGTGTTTGTCTGGTAAAACTTGTTCTTCTTACATACAATCTTTTAAACATTCTTTTTTGTTGTTTTAAAATTTTATTGAGGTTTATTACAGCATAAAATACAATGAAAATGAAGATAACAAAAGAGGGGACACTTTTTTCTTTTCTCCTTTTTTTCTTTTGTATCCCGCACTCCTCTCCCCCCTTTTCTAGGACAGACATTTTTAAAATTAATTTCTGAGTCCATTGTTCAAAAATATCTTTAATTAAATCCAATGTTAAAATAGTTTGCTCCACTCTGTCATATTAGTTCTCTTCTCTTTTAATAATAATATTTAATTTCTTCTAGTTCCCTCTAGTGTCCAAACTTCAAAGTGTCATCCTGTCCTTTTTTTAAGAATTCAAACAAAAAATATTTTCCTAAGGTTCCTAATAATTGAAAAGCAGTTAATTAATTTCTGAAATTGATTAAAAAAGGGAGAATGCAAACCGTATCCTTTCGAAGGTGGCAATCAACATAACTATTGGTGGCAGCAATATAACTATTCCGTCATCTCCCAGAGCTCTAATTGTGGGCAAGAGGAATTATGAAGACTCACTCTACCTACTTTTACCCAAGCCATCTTCAATTTGCGATTTCCTTCCTGGAATTCCAACATTTAATCTAGGTCTTCACATAATATATCCAATGTAGGCTAATATTACCCTGGTAGTGTGAGCCCTGAGATAGGACTGGGCTGATTTGTTCAATGACCTATTAGTTTGTTCCTTGGATGTCTGCGCTATTCTTGGGAGTTTTCTCCAACACCATAGTTCAAAACTGTCAAAGTCCTATTCTTTCAGAGGTCCAACTTTTGCTTTCTTAGATAATCACAGAGAACACAAATCCTTGCACTATTTTGATCTTTGTAGGAATACTTGAATATCTTTTCCAAGGTCTTCATTGCTGCTCTATCGAGTAGTAGCCTTGACTTCTTGTTCCTTACTGTTGATGGTTACTCATAAATAGCTTTGATAGGTTGATAGTTTAATAAGGCATTCTACTGATTGATTATTCATGTCAATCTCATAGATCATATCATCTTCCCATATATGAAACAGATGCTGCAATTTTATATAGTATTTGGTAAAACAACTCCAGAAGCAGTAGAAAATCAACAAAAACCAAGAAGGATTTTGAAAAGCTACAAAAGTGCTTTCAAACTATCTGATTCAATTTGCTATTTTAAATAGGCTCCCACACAAGTTCACAGATCTACTTCAGTGCACTGATTTTATCAAATCACAACATTAAAGCCTTGCACTGCACTGCACAAGTAGTTTTGTAAATACATTGTGTGTGGTTGTCAATCTTGTGAAGCAAACCAGATAGGAAATACAACTAGATGAGCTAATTTATTTTATTGTAAGCTACATTGAGAGAACCTAGCAAATCTGAATGTACATTCCCCCCTCTTCCATTTCTTCTCCTCTCAAGAAACAGAGTCTATTCTGAACCTATTGCCCTGCCCATTATCTGGCTGTGGGCTATACTTCCGTTATCTTATGGTTCCCTTGGCACCAACCCTTTGCTCAGTCTTCCAAGTTCATATCCACATACAGGTACCTTTACATGGTTGATTAATAAAATCAAGAGAGGTTTGGGGGCATTTTAAAGGTTTAACAAATTTATCATGTCATGAAACTTTTTCATTTGCTTCCTGAAAGATAATAGATACTTTTTATACACATAACAATGGTGTGTGGGTTTTTTGCATGTGGGGAAAGATTTGAAGGCAGTAAAATCAAAGGAAGTGAAATGCAAAATGCACCAATTGACAAATATTCAACATTTGTTAAATTATCATAATTTACAAAGAATTTCTAATCAGAACAAAAATAATGAATCTGTAAATTAATTAAGATTAGTCTGATAAAACCCCTAGTTTGATTCACGACAAATCCACACAAATGAACTACTTTTGTAGTTCAACTGTTTTATGTTAACATTTACTTTTGAAATTCTTCATTTACTGTATTTATGATTGTTTAAGGTTAATAAACATATTGAATATTGAAATTCTCTCCTCCTAGTTTCTAAATAAGATTTCAGAGCTCTAATTTATGTCCTTTTTCAAGCTGGTCATTGTATTCTATTCAAAATTCATATTGCTTCTTAATAATAGCCAATAATATAATGAAAGTTGTGCACATGAAGTATTCATTTGGGGGGTGATTTTATTGGGAAACATTTTGCCTGAGAAAAGTAAGAAAACATAATTTATCTCTGATTTTGTTTCAATGTATAATCCTTTATTGTTTGATAAGCAACCTGTTGCAAGTGACTAGCTCTTTTATTTCAAATGGGACCAGTGACCTGTAGGTATTACTGTGAAAGAGGAACTATAGATCTCTAAAAGATCTTTATAGAATTTGTGGGCTTTTTCTATGAAATAATATTATTTGTTATTGGTGCATTTCACAACTGAGTCCAAGAAGAAACCCTAAATGTATCTTAGGCAATGTGAATAGAAGGGACCATGGGGTAATGATTCCTTGAGGTGAAAAGGCTTCACAGTGGAGAGGAGGGTGGTAGAGTTTATTCACAAGAATAGATTTATTTGTGATAAGTCCTGGTATTTTTTCTGTCAAGTTTGTTCTGTAGTAAATTTTTACTAGATACTAGTTGTGGAAGAAAACTAGATTTTCAAACATACAGTACAATCCAATCTATTAAAATGTTATCTCCTTGTATGCATTTTCTTTGCTTATTTTGATAAGGTGTAAGAATAAAACTTAATGCAAGTTATGTAACTCTGTTTTTTCTGGCCTCTCAATTTTACTGAGTAGCTTGTCGCTAAGTTGTCATCTTAAGTTAGCGATTACAATTACTGTGAGACAAATCTATTAAAACAGGGGTCTTCAAACTTGACAGCTTTAAGACTTGTGGACTTCAACTCCCAGAATTCCTCCTCCAGTCATGTTAGCTCAGGAATTCTGGGAGTTGAAGTCCACAAATCTTAAACTTGCAAAGTTTGAAGACCCTTGTATTAAAACGAATGGTTATTTTTAGCTATAGGAATAGATCATATAAGGTATGGTGATAATCTACAGTTAGATCAATTGTTACCCAATTGTTTTGTTTTTGCTTCTTTTATTAATCTCTGTATACACAAGCTTGTTTGTGATAATTTTTTCTAGATATTTCTGGGCTTGATTAACAAACAACATCTGAGCTGTGAAATGTATGCTGTTCATAAAGCTTGGTTGTTTACTTCTGCAATTTAATTATGCCATTTTTTCAGCTGTCTTATTTATTTATTTATATATTTATTTGTTTGTTTTTTATTTATTGAGTCTATGGCTATAATAACAAGTAAATGGAGAAATAAATAAGATTTATTTACAGGATTAATTCAGTTTACTAAGATGTCCTTTCTCGGCATGCAAAACGCTATTTCTGCTTCTTGCATTTGACTTTCTTTGCTGCTGTCAGGCAACAGTTCAATGATACCAAGTGACAGAAATATTCTTCGCTTACCCTGGATCTGAGAAAACAAATGTGAACTGGATTCTTAACTTTTCATCTACTTCTCTACTTCCTGTTTGGACTGATATGGTCTTACTTTCTCATACAGTTGTGTTTTTCCCCCTCCTCTACTCTTCATTTTGGTAGAAACTACAAAGAATGAAATAGCGAGGCTGCTATGTTTCTAACATAGCAGGTGCTTCATCATCATAAACAACACTGCCATGTTAGGTTTAGTATGTCTTAACTGCATCTTTATTGATATCTTAGGGTGTCTTTATTGGGATCTCATATTTTTGTTGTTTTCCTAGACTCTTGAATTATTTCATGGAGAATTAGGAGCAAGGCACTTTAAAGCATTTCAGGTGCTACAAACAATCTACACTATTTGTGAGGGATAACATTTGGAAGACTATTTTTATATTGGAAGAAAAATAAGCACTGTTCTTAGAAATACAACACTTAACTCTTGAAAAGAAACAGGAAGTGCATAGGGTTCTTCTCAGGAAAACACTGGAATGAAGTGGCAGGGTTCATGCATATGGATTCCTTTAAACATTATTAGAAACTTTAATTATCTAATTTTATCTAAGTCCAGTATAATAATTGCAGAGGAGGAGCTAAATGTATGATATTGGCTTAGGGAGGTACAATTTATTTGTAGCATCTGTCCCATAGCGTCACACGATGAGAAGACCTGCATGTACAAGCACAAATCTACATATGAATTGGGACAGGAAGTTTAATAGATCAGGGATTTTATTTAATTTATTTTGGTCATAAGAAACTGAAAGCAATAGTGTCAATCACTTGCTCTCCTTAAAGAGGAGCAATAGTGTCAAATCAGTTTTCTTATATAATATTCATGCATATTAAATTGCTCTAGGAAAGTATTTGCCAAAATATACCTCTCTCTGTGTGCATGTGTGTGTGTGTATGTGTGTGTGTACATAAGATTCAAGCACAAAAAGAAAGCTTTAAAATTTTAAAAAATCCCTTTTTGTCATCTTGTTCTACAGATTCTATAGGGTTTTTTTGCAAGCATAGCATAAATAATAAATATTATATTGGATTAACAAAGAAAAAAATGGCAGTTCAAATGGGCTGCCTGGGAGCTGGGTTTGAAATACTACATGTCAGGGGCCTGCAAAAATAATAAACAGCAAGAGTGGGATTCTACCTGGTCAGACTGGTTCAATAGAACCAGTTGTTACAATTCTGTGCAGTTTGGAGAACTGGCAAATTTCCCCACTGGCTGGCCCCGCCCTGCCCAGTCACCCAGGGGCAGGATTCAGATTTCTTAACAACTGGTTCTGTGGGCGTGGCCTAATTTGTGGGTGGTCCTGTGACTGGCTGGGCATGGCTTGCTGACTGGGCATGGCTTGGTGGTCACGTGACTAGCTGGGCATAGCTTGTATATAAATATTATAAATATTTATTTATTTTATTAAAAAAGAGCAACTTTTACCCAAAATCAGGCAAAGCAGGCAGGCAGATTGAGTTGCTCACAGAATCACAGATACACTCAGGGATCTATCTTTCTGCAATCTGCTACTTGAGTCTGCACTGAAATATAGAAACTTTAGTCCTAAGGAAGGTTCAGCTCTGCTTTTAGATTAGCTAGAAAGCAAGAAATCCAACGATTTCCTGCTTTCTAGCTAATCTAAAACTCCCAGCACAGCAAAACAGTTGATGGTCCGGGGGAAAAAAAAGGAAAAATAGCAATTCAGCAAGCAAGTTTGATGGCATGCATGCCAGGTAAGAAGTGAGTGGCAGGAGAGGGGCCAGCCAGTGGTGTAATTTGCTGGTTCTCTGAACTGGGTAGAATCATAACAACCGGTTCTATAGAACCAGTCTGAACAGGTGGAATCCCACCCCTGCAGTCACCCCTTACCTGGCATGCACGCCATCCAACTTGCCTGCATTGTGCCTTCGCCTAATTTGTGGTAAGTTGCTTTTTTTCTTTCTTGTTTCCCGATGATCAACTGTTCCGACTCTCAGCTGTGCCAAGTTAGATTAGCTAGAAAGCAGGAAATCATCTGATTTCTTGTTTTCTAGCCAATCTAAATTGCTTTTGTACTGCTTTGCCTTTGTCCAGGAGGCTTCCCTGAGGCCCAGTCAGGAGTGTTAGTCAAGGGGTTGGGGGAGAAGGGGCTTGAGATCAGATCTGAACCTTTCTTAGGTTTGAAGCTTCTATTTTTCAGTGCAGACTCAGGTAGCAGATTGCAGAAAGGTAGATCTGTGAGTGAATCTGTGATTCTGTGAACAACTCAATCTGCCTGCCTGCTTTGCCTGATTTTGGGTAAAAGTTGCTCTTTTTTATTTAAAAAAATCAATATTTACATAAATATTTACATACAAGCCACGCCCAGCTAGTCACGTGACCACCAAGCCATGCCCAATCAGCAAGCCATGCCACTCAGTCATACGACCACCAAGCCACGCCCACAGAACCGGTTGTTAAGAAATTTGAACCCACCACGGGTAAACAGCAAATTCCTAGACATTTATTTTTTTTAAACAAGAGGTGCTCTGGAAGGTAAAATTGCTTTTTTAAAAGTGAAAGATTTAAATTGATAAACTTCCCTGTTCTAAGCAAAGATCATAGCCACAGTGCTATTCTAATTCTGCTATTGGAGAAGAATGGAATTTATTATGGTTCATAGTGAACATTTGCTGTGTTGAAAGTACAATTCTTTCTTTGTAAAGTAGCCAATGAATGTTTAGCTTAGCCTGCAAAAAATAGAAGTGTTCTATCACAAATGGGCTGAAGCACTTAAGGCAATACAAACATGGAAATGTATACTTTGGAAGTGGAGTAGAAAAGCTTACCCTGACATTATTTTGAAGGTAAGGATTAACAAAAGGCAATGTCATTCAATTCTACCTTTCAGAAATAATTCTCTGTGGATTCTGTTTCTGCAAGAGATGAACCGGACAATGATTTATAATCAAATTGTGATGTAGTTAAAATCATGCTATTGTTACTAGATGCAGTTTGAACTGAAGAAATGATTTTGGAAAGCTAAAGAAATAGTTTGATCAGTATTTTCTCATTTCAAATCACATAAACATAACATACGAGTGCAAAAATTTGAAAAAAAGAGCAAAGGAATACTTAACAGATATAAGATAACAGATAATTAGATAATTAGAGTTGTACAGATAATTAGAGTACAGATAATTAGAGTTGGAAGGGACCTTGTAAGTCATCTAGTTCAACCCTATACCATTTCTAACAAATGGCAGTCCAATCTCTTGAAAGTCTCAAAGTGATGACAACTTCTGAGGGCAAGGTGTTCCATTGGTTGATTGTTCTCACTGTTAGAAAGTTTCTCCTTATTTCCAGGTTAAATCTCTCCTTGTTCAGTTTCCATCCATTGTTCCTTGTCTGGCGTAAAGGTGCTTTAGAAAATAGCTTGACCCCTTCCTCTCTGTGGCAGCCCCTCAAATATTGGAAGACTCCTATCATGTCTCCCCTGGTCCTTCTCTTCGTTAGACTAGCCATGCCCATTCCTGTAACCGTTCTTCATATATTTTAGTCTCCAGTCATCCTGGTTGTTCTCTGTACTTTTTCTAGAGTCTCAACATTTTTTTAATAATGTGGTGGCCAAAACTTTATTAATTTGTTCCTATCAGTGGTAATTTGAAGTAGTAGATGGAGAAATATTAATTCCTTTTCATCTTTTCATTCTATTTGATCCATTAATAACATTTTTATTTCCTCCTGAGACAGGTGGGTGGTTAAGAAATAGAAAAACAAACAAACAAATAAATTAAAATAAACTAAAAATAGACCACTGAATTATCATCAATAGGATATTACCATCTGCTTCAGAGAATATTATTCAAATAGCCCAAATTTACCAATGAAAACCTTATAGCATTTATTCAGTGGCAAAGACCATGACAAAGAGCTCTTAGCACATTGTTTAATGCTACAATAATCAAACAACAAGCAAAAGGCAGTTAGCATATTTCCAGGAATATATTGGTTTGGCTGTAAATCAGTTAACTGGTAATACTAGAGCCATGGGCTAGGAATTAGGCAGAGGAAGATTCTACAGACAAAGTATCTCTGTTGTTTGAGCATAGTTTCACAGGCTTTCTTTTTTTACATCAGCTAATTTTAGCATTCTGCATTGGGGATCCTCAAAGAGTAAAACACAGAAGTCGGATCAACCGATCAGTACCCAGAATGTACTCCTCTTCACAATGCACATTTGAGATTTGGGAGTTATTTGCATAACCTCTGCAACCTCTGCTTACCTATACATCCTGTCACAACATAAGTATGCAGCAATGCCTACAGGCAGTTGTGGGCAACTTTCAGTCAGCCATAACTTATAGCTGTGACTTAAATTAACAAAGAAGAGAAGGTTGGTTGCATACAGTACTGTAATCTGAGGTGGAAATCCTCTATGGGAACCCATGAATTATAAATTGAAGATCCTTTTACAGGAAAAGGTATCGAGAAAGAACAAGAATATAAAGTTAAAGGTATCCAAACCCAGGAGTAGCGATTTGTGTCCAACCTAGAACATGCTCTTCAACAACAGGAATTCAAGGAATCTTCTATTTCGAGGAGTGGATGTCCTTTTTTCTCAATGACACATGCCTCTGAGTCATTTTAGGGAATTTTAGGGCTTGTCACGATCTCAAATTTCAGGATTCAGGATGCCCTTTAGAATAGCTGTCCCCAACCTTTTTGGCACCAGGGACAGGTTTCATGGAAGACAATATTTTCACAGACCAAGTAGGTTAGAAGAGGAGTGTGCTGCCTAGATCCCTTGCATGTGCAATTTACAGTAGGGTTCATGTTCCTTTGAAAATCTAATCTGTGGTGATTTGAGGTGAAGCTGAGGTAGTGATGGTAGTGCTGGGGAGTGGCCACAAATACAGATGAAGCTTCATTCTCTTGCCCGATGCTCATCTCTAGCTGTGCAGCCCAGTTCCTAACAGGTAATGGACTGGTACAGGTCTGTAGTCTGTGGGTGAGGGATCTTTGCTCTAGAATATTATCCCTTCAGATGTTAGATGACCCTGACTCTGCTGGCCTTTTTAAAGCTTGTCAAGACTTGATAATGTGCCTGGGCCTGGGATGCTGAGTATGTTAAAGACCCCATTTCTTAGTGAAATTAACATGTGTGGCAATGGTTTTACTTGAGGACCATATCTATTTATTTTAATTATTTTACGTTTTTATAATATAGGGCATCCAGAGTAACTTGTTGAGATGAATGACTGTAGACATCAAATAAGTAAATAAATGTTGTTTAAAGCAGTAACCTGTTGTGGACCTGAGTTATTATTCTCAGGTGGGTACAGCTCAGTGGTGGTATTCAGCCGGTGTGCAACGGATCAGGTGAACCGGTAGCAAGGATTTGGCGTGGGTTACTGAACCAGTAGTAAGTTCTAGCTGGCCACACCCCTGACCTGGTCACCCAGTTGCCGCTGGCTTGCTTGCCCCACCTGCCCGATGCTCTCTCACCCCACCCATCTGACACTTGCCCCTTAAGGTATTTATTTTTTCCCCCTCCCAACAATTAGCTGTTCATACGATCAGCTGTGCCAGGATTCCCCTTGCTGAGGTCCAGGAAGGCAAAAAGCTCAGGAAGGCTCAGCCCTCCTCCATTTTTTGCCTTCCTGAGACCCAGAGGAGCCTTCTGGAAGGAAAAACACCCCTCCCCAGAGGCTCCTCTGAGGCCAGGAAGGTCCCAAAATAGAGCATGGAGGGGTCTGTGTGCCCCCCCATGCTGTTTTTTTTCTTCCTAAGCCCCAGAGGAGCCTTCTGAGAACAAAATCACCCCCCTAGAAGCTCCTCTGAAGCCAGGAAGGTCCCAAAATGGAAGGGGGGGTGCTGTGAGACCGCTCCAGGCTCAAAAAATGGGTGGGGTGGTGGCTGCAAAAAAGCAAAAAAAAAAAAAAA
>BHFT01007076.1:0-10841 GCA_004320025.1 Laticauda laticaudata | reverse complement strand
AAAAAAAAAAAAAAAAGCCATGCCCACAGAACCAGTAGTAAAAATGCTTGAATCCCACCACTGGTACAGCTTGTGACTCACCAGCTGAAAATGTGCAAATGTCACTGGCACTGTCTTCACAACACAATAGCTGTCCAATTGAGCTTTTGGGGATAATGATTACTGAAGAAATTGAGGACTCTTGGAAGTATACTGTTACAGTTTCAGAACAAATTAAAATTGACGACAAGAGTATCACCTAGTTTGCTTTTATGAGATCAGTTTCTACATTTGCAACCTGAGGACCTGGAGATTGTATTTAGAAAAAACTGAATTACTGATTCTCTCTCATCTTGGCCTTTTAGGCCAAGTGATCTTCTAAGGAAACTGCTTATCTGAAGACATTTCAGCCAAGGCACAATCTCAATCTCAATCTCCAGCTGTAAAGTTCAAGGATCATGGATTGAGAAAGACTAAGATTCAGGGAGAGAGTTACTCAGGCTAATTTGACTGAAGACCAAATAGCAAAATCAGTTTGTGTTATAAAGAGTTCTGTCTTCATGAACAAATATGGTAAAATCAGTGTTCTGTTTGCAAGCAAATATGGTAAAATCAATGTTGAAGTCAAAGCTGATCAGTAGGATACTTGGAAAACTATGGAGATCTATCAGTTCTATAGCCTTGGTTTTCTTTTCTTCTGGAAGGGAAGATATCTATATTTTTCATAAGACATTAAACAAGTTCTCGTTCTTACTTTAGCAGCAAGCAATATTTTAAAATATTTAAAGGCATCTTTAACCATCGGCTTTATTCTTTGGGCCGCATTTCAGGTTGATTTTATTGTAGTTTTACTATAATTACTACTGCATATTGATTACTACCTCTTGCTTATATATTTATTCATACTCTAACACAGCAAGTATTTAGAGAATGAAGATAAATTGCTTGCTAAATAAACAAGCTATGGTTTGAAGATAGATGGTGTTTTCCTTTGTACAGGTTCTCTCCTACAATCTTACTTTAAAATAACATAATTACTAGCTGGTGGCTTTGGATTCAAATACAAAAAAGGTTACGTCTTGAGATTATTAAATAATATTTTTCCTTGAGTTTGTTTGTCAGAAAAAATCCTCCTTATCTAAAAACTCAAAAGAAAGTCATTTTTCTTGTTCTGGCAGTTCCTTGCTTGAGAAAGTGCTTCTCCGAAAGATTGAGTGGTATTGAGATTGCCATCATTTTAGCACCCTGGGATAAAAATTCCTTATTTGCATATATACTTTGAAATATTATGTGAGTTTATTTAGTTTCCCCTTTTTAAAGTTTTTTAATATGATGCTTTGTAGCATTAGCATTTGATGTAAGCTTTTGTAAGCTGCCCTAATTTCCTCAGGTGAAGGAGGGTTCACTGTATTTCCAGCAAAATTGGGTTGAGGTGAATAATAATAGAGGCAGACCATTTTCTAAAGGCTTACCTGGTGCCCACGCTAATGTCTTCTAGATGCCAGACAAAAGATTTTTCTTTCTAAAGCTTTTAACCTTAGAATTTTTTTTCTCCTGCTATGGATAATTTTTAGATTCTTTGTGTGTCTGTTATTGTTATGGTAAATTGTACTTGTATATTTCAAATGAAGGTTTGCTTATCTTTTTGGTGAACAAGGTTTCAGCTATCCTTCATACATAATGTTCTGGACATTAAGGAATGAACACACACCTTAGGAGTGGACCTAGAATCAAAATGGAATGTATTGATTACACATTAGGATTAATATTGGTATTATTAATCAATGGCTTTTAATAGGGCAAATCATGAAGCAGTTTAACAAAGTAATAAGAAAAAACTATTTAAGCAGAGCAACTGTTCTGCTGTATCAGAAGAGACTTTTTATTCTGATTTGTTAAAGTCTGAACATTTGTATTTCTGTTCAGTAATGCCATTTTTGAAATGTCCAAACAGCCAGAGTGAAAGGAAAGAAAGCCTTATTATAAAAAAACTAACTACTTGCTTTGTGAAATAGAGAATTACATTTGTGCACAGTATTTCCATATGTTCCAACATTTTTCCAGGAGCAACTGAAAGCAATCTATGTTTTTGAAGCTTTGCAAATTCTGCTGACATTTTTTTAAAACGATAAGTGGTTTTGCCTTGGGGAATCCCCCCCCCCTCCATCTGTTAAAGTAATTATTAGGTCATTTCCACACATGGTCTATCAACATCTTTGTTGTATGATTTCCTGAACCCCTCTGGGAGCCTGATTAAGTTCTCAGAGTTCACCCATGTCTGTTTTACTCCATACTGGGCACCTATATGAAGCTGAAGCAATTAGTTATTTTTCTGCCTGGTGAAAAAGCAGGGCCTGTCACATCAATTTTTTATGCTGAAATGATTCAACAAATTGCCTTGCTTGGCTCAGGAAATGCTGCTAGAGGCTTGTTTATGTTCTTTTGCCAGACAAAGCGCCACTCAAAGAATACTTGCCTTTCTCTGCTCTTCTCCCAAATATCAAGCATTTTCTGTAAAAGGAAACAGAAAATAAAAATGTTTATGATTTATAGAGTTAGAAGGTTTGGAAGTCCTTTTGCCAGAAGGAATGGGTGGAATATCTTAGTTCTTAATGATATAAAACCTGTTACCAATCTTAGTTTTTGCCTTTTTGATAGACTGGTGACCTTTTAAGATTGTTTGTGGCATCTCAGACCCACCAAAAAACAAACAACCTAGGACAAGGACAAAATAAACAAATTGTTTGGGCTGAAAGCTATATTCTTTAGTTCAGAAGATTTTCATGTGATAATCAGGTTTTATATAATGAAGTCAGAGCTTCTCTGAAGCTCCTCCTTTTCCTCAGTACCGTTGGTATTAAGATAGGAGAACAGCTGCAAAATGAAAATAGGGAATGCTCAAGATAAGTCTATGGCTGATTCTTTTTCAGCATGGTGGATTTTGAAGTGATAGTGCTGAGTTCTCACCTGCATTATTGTCATGTAGAAACTACTACATACTTGTTTTTTACTTCTGAAACTTAGGTATGACATGCAGAACTGCCTTGCTTGCCTCTTTCCTGCACAAAAACTATAAATATAGTAGAATGTAAGAATATAAAAATTGGCTAAACTTTTATCCTTGAAATTCAGAAACTGCATTATACTGGATCTGATCAACAGGCAGACAGACAGAAGGCTATTTCATCCTCTGACAGTTGCTTGTGCTGCTGCTTTTAACAGAAAATAGCAAGAATTACATTTGGTATTTCGAAGCAGAAACCATTATCCTGCAGGAGCCAGCCATATGCTTCTACAAACTATATATCCAAAGTAATGGATTATGTAGATTCTAGGTTATATTAGAATACTATATTTCTTTTCGCAAGGTTAGAATTTTGTCAAATATGCCATCTTACAACATATGAGAAGGCAAGAATGCCACTCTGATCACATGCTCAGATAAGGTGTGTGGGCTGAATTACTGTGTGCTTGATTAAATATATTACTAGTCAGATGGAAAAATTCTTTCATCTTCCACATTTAATGTGACAGGAAGAACAAAAACACAGCTAAACTGAATAAAAATTAAAATTTTGAGTCTAAATCTGAAAATGCTTTCAAAGATGTTGAATTTATCAAAATCTGCCTGCAGGCAGGAGGACAACTATTTATACAATTATGCCTTTAAAAAAGCATGCTCAACTAGATTCCTTTTGTCCCTATTTGCATTTTGAAGAGCAAAAAATAGTCCAAAATGTTACATATGTGAATCTCAATCAAGTGGATGGCATCCTTAGGATGTCAGTACTGCTACCTGTGAATTAGATCCTTATACCTCAATTACTCAAGATCTTCTGGGAGGGTTCAAGCAATGGTTATTTTTTCTTAAGTGACAAAATTATCTTGCCAGTCCTAGAGAAGACATAAACCATCAATAAACCCAGGAATCTTGGGTAATTTTCAACCTGTATCAAATCTCTTCTCCTTTTAGAGATTGAGAGTGCAACCAATTCAAACAGTGATAATTAAAAAGATATGGACATGCACAGAAATGGATAAACTAATGTTGGAATTAAAAAATAAAGATGAGTCTAAATATTATAAAGTATGGGATAAATTTTACTACTGGTTGGTGTTCTATATGCAAGTGGTTTAATCCTAGGCTACTGTTCTGATTGGTACAGAAAAATAAGAAGTGGATTGGTTCACTAGGAACCAATCCAAGGAGCTGCTGAAAGGCGGCAAATTTAAAGAAATGCCAATAGGCTGAAAGCAAGCAGGCCAGCCCTTGTTAATAAAGGCTGGCTGCTGCTGCAGCCAATAACTGTTCCTATTCTGACTACTGTTCGAATAAAAACGCTTTTGTTGTTGGAACCCGGTCTACCTCGGTGTTTTCTTCGAACAAAAAAGACTGGCGGACGAGGATGGGATCGTCCTGAACGCGAAAACCTTGCACGCGGTGATAGGAGCAGACGCCAGCAGAGATGTCTGAAAGCAAGCACCGCCCGCTACCCCTACAACCCGAACTGATGAGGATTGGAGTCATACACAGGTCGCTTTCCAAGATTGTATCTTGGAAAGAAATGGAAATGGATGACATCTCGGAACAACGCAAAGCGAGCTGTAATTTCTCACCCATTGCGGACCAACGGTTTTTAAAAATGGCCAAGGCCCTTGCGAAGCCTCCGAGACGTTAAGCAACTACTGGCCAAAATACTACAGAAATCCTTCGAAAGCGCACTACGCTCCGGCAGTGGTCAGAACTTATAAAAGCGGCATGAATTCTACCGCAGATGATCCAGCGAGATGGGGAGACCGTCGCCGATTTCGTGGCTGCTCTACGGCAAATAGGGGGTGAGTGCGATTTTCTCAACATCGACGAAGCGATGAGAGATCGCGTGGGTATTAGGGCTCAGAGACATTACAGCACAAAGTAAGCTGTTAAACAAGCCAATATCACTGTGACCGAAGCAATCGCGGAAGCCATGGCCGCCGAAGCCGCAAAGAAATCGGCGGTCAAAATGAAACAAATGAACAAAAATGGTGAAGAAACCCCAACTAGAGAAAGGAAGCAGCCTAACCACCCACACCATTTCGAAGAGTCGAGAGAGGAAACCGAATCAAGCGAGGAAGACGACGAGGTCCACCGTCTGCTCGCAAATAAAAAGAGCACGAAAAGAAGAAATTGCGGGAATGCGCTGGCTGCGGAGGAAACCATGCCCGAGCCGAATGCATGATTTCTCGATGCTATCTGCAGGTACTGTAAAAAACGCGGACACATTGAGAAAGTCTGCAGGAATAAAAGAAACTATAGCCCCACGAGACGCAGAAATTCCCCAGCACGAGCCGAGCCTAAACGAGCGGGAGAAAAGTGGCAACAAGAGAAACGAGCCAATACACACCAAACCGTCACTATAGAAAGCGCCCAGACGGAAAGCGGCAAGAAGGTTAAAGTGACTGTAACCATCGAAGGAAGCCCTGTAAGATGGAGGTGGACTCCGGGTCTTTCCTTTCGATGGTTTCTTCGATACTATAAAAAAGCTGATCCCAGACATCAAATCCAGACAATTATAAAAACAACCTTTGACTCTAAAGGACTATCAGGGAAACCAGATCCCTGTAATTGCATGGGACAATTTTTAGTCACTTATAAGCAACACGTTAAAAGACTGCCGCTACCATCGTCGACCGGGACAGACCGAGCCTCCTGGGCATCGAATGGTTCGCACCCTTGGGCATCGGGGTGACCGGGGTCGATCGAGTACTACCACCAATTGGGAAGATGACCTCATCCGCGAATTCCAGACGTTTTCGACAGCTCACTGGGCAGTATCGGGGAAACCCTATCTCTTTTAGCCTAGATCCCAGATAGCCCCAAGAAGATTAAAGCCAGACGAGTTCCCTTTGCACTAAAGGCTAAGATAGAGGAACAACTGGACAAACTAGTAGCCCAGGGGTGTTAGAACCAGTGGACCATGCCAAATGGGAAACGCCTATTGTTACACCCATAAAACCTGACGGGTCCATTAGATCTGTGGTGACTATAAGGCAACCCTGAACCATGCTTTACAACCAAGCGCATACCAGTGCCAGTAGTCCAACATTTTGCTCCACTCCTCGGGCAAAGGAAAAATTTTTGCTAAACTGGACTTGGCACAAGCCTATCAGCAACTTCCAGTGGACCCAGAGACGGGCAGAAGCGCAAACCATAGTCACACACAAGGGGCATTCAAATGCCACTGACTCCAATTTGGAGTAAGCGTGGGCACCGGGGCGTTTTTCAGAGTCTGACATGGAACGCCTCCTTAATGGCATACAAGGGTAGTTCCCTATTTCGACGACGTCTTAACTCTCGGCCAGAGACGAGACTCAACTAAAAAAAAGACTCACAGAAGTACTTACCAACATTTAGGGATCTGGCCCTTAAAGTAAAAAAGGAAAAATGCTGCCTAATGAAAAAAGCGTTGAATTCTTGGGCTACCTCACATAGACGGTGAGGGCATCCACACCCACAGCCATAAGAAAGTCAAGGCAATACAAGAAGCACCTTGAACCGAGTAACAAAACGAGAACTACAAGCTTTTTTAGGACTTATTAATTTCTATCATGTATTTTGCCAACAAGGCGCACTATAGCTGAACCGTTACACCGTCTTTTAGATAAACAAAGCAAACTGGACTTGGGGTAGCAAAGAAAGGAAGGCTTTCCAGAATATTAAAAAGTTGCTAACATCCACAAATGTTCTCATCCAATTTAGCAACACACTGCCTCTAAGAGTGACCTGCGACGCTTCACCATTTGGAGTAGGGGCCGTCCTAAGCCACCAACTCCTGATGGCAGAGAAGCACCCGTCGCACTACTATTCTAGGACTCTATCAAAGACTGAACGAAATTACAGTCAACTGGACAGGGCAGCCGCCTAGCACTAGTCGCTGGAGTAAAACGCTTCATGATATTTACGGGCAGGCTTTTAAATTGTAACGGACCACAAACCATTGTTGGATTTTGGCGGAAACAAGCCGACGCCTAACATACTGTCACCAAGAATGTCTAGATGGTCAGAGTTCCTTGCAGCCTACTTCCTATACTCTGACGCATCGACCAGGGAAACACAATTTCCATGCGGACGCTTTGAGCAGAGCACCCCTACCAACTACTGAGGAAGACCGGCCCAGCGATGACATCGTTGCAAATAGCAGACTTGTCCCGATCTACCCATCTCCGCTATGACGTCACAAGAGCCACCGCTAAGGACTCATTGACTGCCCGTATTCTTGGCTGGGTAGGTAAAGGCTGGCCGGAGACGCAAAAAACTGAAACTTTTTAAACCGTCCGGTCCAGCAGACTGAACTATCTTCCTAAAGGGGGTGTTTGCTGTGGGGAGATCGGTGGTCATCCCAGCAAGTTGCAGCCCAGAGTACTAGGGATGTTGCACGAGGGTCACCCTGGGATGGTTAAAATGAAAAGCCTGGCCGGAGCTATGTGTTGGTGGCCAGGCATTGATAAAGACATAGAGTATTGGGTGAACTCTTGCCATAATGCCAGAAAAATCAGACCTTCTCCCCCCACAAGCACCCATCAGGGACTGGAAACCCCTAGGGGACCATGGTCTAGAATCATATAGACTTCGGCGGGTCCAACCAAGGGGCATACCTTTTCTGGTTGTCGTTGATGCCTACTCAAATTGGCTTGAAGTAAAAATCATGCCAATCAACGACAACAGAAACACTAATAAAAAAATTAGATAACTTTTTTTTCGCCACCCCGTCTACCGAACGTTCTGGTCTCGGACAATGGACCACAACTAACAAGCTTGCCATTCGAGCAATACCTAGCCTCCCTAGGTATCAGACATGCCCTAACTGCGCCGGCCCAGTCCGGCTGCAAACGGCAGAGCCAAGAGAATGGTTCGATTTACAAGGAAGGGCTAGAAAGAATGGACATAGGTGATGTCCAACAAAAGTAAACCGATTAACTAACACCTCCAGCATTTATAACGCCCAGTAACAGTCACTAACAAGTCCCCAGCGGAATTACTTATGGGACGAAAATTACGCTCACACTTGACAGACTACACCCAGATTTTAACCCGGAAAACCCCCTGGTTCCTCCACAAAGTTTAGACAATTCCAGTTAGGCGACTTGGTATACGCGAAAAATTTCACGGGTGAACCATTGTGGTACCTGGACAAATTACCCAACTTACAGGCCCCAAATCCTACCGCTTAAACGGTAGACGATGGCAGGGAGTGGAAGCGGCAACTAGACCAGCTTTCGCTCCGAATTAATTGACGGCCAACAGACACACAACCAATCGCCGACAATACAAATAAACCTCAAACCAGGAGGGGGGGAACGGCGAGAATTTAATAAAGAACCGTTTAAACTAAAACAACGATTATTACCAACAAAAAGAGGCAAATAAAGACTCACTGTTTGAAAGAGACTTGCAAGAAGAGCCCGTCGGAAGGGCCAGCCAGGCCAGCTCAACCTGCCCATTGGAAACGGGTGGGAGCGGCGAAACCGCCGGCCTAGCAACTCAGGCGGCGGCCAAATGGCTGACTTCACCCTTCCAGACGGTTCCTGAGCGAAGATCGGAAGAAACAGCAGGCCCCATCCGAACCGGTCGAAGTCTTCACGAGGATGAAGCCGCCAAGTCTAATCGGGTTCGAGAAAGCCCCACCTACCTGCGTGACTCCGTAACCACGTAGGACTAAACTAAGAGGGAGGGGTGTTCTATATGCAAGTGGTTTAATCCTAGGCTACTGTTCTGATTGGTCCAGAAAAGTAAGAAGTGGATTGGTTCACTAGGAACCAATCCAAGGAGCTGCTGAAAGGCGGCAAATTAAAAGAAATGCCATAGGCTGAAAGCAAGCAGGCCAGCCTGTATAAAAGGCTGGCTGCGGCTTGCAGCCAAACTGTTCCTATTCTGACTACTGTTCGAATAAAACCTTTTGTTGTTGGAACCCGGTCTACCTCGTGTGTTTTCGAACAAAACAGTTGGGAAAAAGGAAGGACTTAAAACATAAACTAAAATGAGATAAGGTGTTAAGATAACAGATTAGGAGTATAAAGAATTGTTGATATAGATGTATATACTATGTAAATATGTATTATTTATCATCCAAAATAGCTATGTATGACAATTAGGTGTGTCAGAATGATTACACCATATTCACTGTTTTTAAATGTTTTCTTTTTGTTTAATAAAAAAATTAAATTAAAAGAAAGAAAGTGCAACAAATTCAAAGGTCTCAGGAGTGAATTATTTGCATTCTTTTCATTTGGGTTTATGGCCTGGATAAAGCAGTAGGATAGTATTAATTATGCTTGTGGATGGTGTTTGGGTAAGAGTGATGTGACTTCGTTTTGCTGGATCTTTCAGCAGTATTCATTCATTACCAGTTATCATGATATCCATTTGGATCATCTTCAGAAGATGAGTGGACAAGTGTGCATTGATTTACAGTGCTTATCCCATCCCCTGGAGCTGGTTCCAGTTAGAAGGCAGGGTAAGATCCAGCTCAAGATCCTTGCTTTGTATGGTCCCACGGGGCTCGATGTTCTTCCCATTCTTACTATTTAGCATTTAAATGAAACTAATGAGTATGGCCATCCATCAACAAAGGGTCATCAGTACTCTGATAATACGTTGTTTTCCTAGCTGAGTCTGAAAAGGTGTGGGGAGAAACAGCCTTAAGGTTGAACTAGAGCAAGGCCAAATGGCACTGGTTTTAAGCTAGGGACCATGTTTTACCATTTGTAGTTCTCAAAGAGTAACATCATTTCAGGCAAAAGTGATATACAATCTCCGAGATTTTTGACTTCTGATCAATGAGGGTTTCATCCAAATCCAGCCTATGGTCTAAGTTTACATTTCTTTTTTTATTTATTTATTTTTGGTTTGTTAATTGCTCACAAGATAATAGGTATCAGTAAAACATATTATGAATACATGGACACGTATAAGAAAAATAAAAGAAATAAAAGAAACAATAGACAGGGACAGTAGGCACGTTGGTACGCTTATGTACGCCACCTACACACCTCTTAGAAAGGGGTCGAGTAATAGTAGACAGTATAAGTTAAAGTTTTGGGGTTTGGGAAAGAAACCAGTCAGGTAGAGTATTCAGACATATGACCACTCTGTTGCTGAAGTCGTATTTCCTACAATCAAGCTTGGTGTGGTTAACCTTGAGTTTGTATCTATTATGTGCTCTTATGTTGTTATGGTTGAAGCTGAAGTATTCATTGACAGGTAGGACATTGCAATGTATGATTCTATATACTATTCTTAGATAGGTTTTCTAGGTCTAGAATTTCAAGTCTGGTGGCACAAGGTATTCTTGCAATGAATACACTGTGCATATATCCGATACATAATGTGGGTTCCCAGATAATGAGCTGTATTCAAGTATTGGTCCAGCAAATGTTTTGTATGCTCTAGTTATTAGTGTAATAATTACCAAGAGATAATACATAAGATATAATAAATACACTACATTAAGATTAGGTTAACAACTCTTAATGCCTTCTTGGCTATGTAGTCACAGTAGGCTTCTCGCGCACTTAGATCATTTGAGATGAGTACTCCAAGATCCTTTGACAGAGTTTGGATCATCAGAAAGTCTTGACTATTCAGCCTGTACTTTATTTTCTGATTTTTTTGCCAATATGTAATGACGGAGCATTTATTTGTTGAGATTTGAAGTTGCCATTTGTTTGACCATTCTGATATATAGTCAACGGTCTTTTGAAGGGTAGCAATATTGTCTATTAATATCTACAATATTGTTCAATAGATTTACATCCTCAGTGAAGAGAACGCAGTTGCTCCTAATATGATCACAGAGTCATTTATGTAGAGTATGAAAAGAATT
>BHFT01007075.1:0-11135 GCA_004320025.1 Laticauda laticaudata | reverse complement strand
AATGACGTGGGATAATACCCGAAGGAAGCTGAACAGCACATATGTAAGTACCCGCGAAAACTTAAAAAAACAAATACATATACATATACATGCATACGTATATATATATACATACATATATATGTTTTTTTAAAGTTTTCGCGGGTACTTACATGTGTGCTGTTCAGCTTCCTTCGGGTATTATCGGGTATGTCATTGTAGTGCTACAGCTTTAAAAGCTACAACTTTAAAAGCACTACAATGACGCAGGATAATACCTGAAGGAAGCTGAACAGCATACATACACACACACACACACACACATACACACACACACACACAAAACCCCTGCTTCAGTTGATTGATGAAAGAGTGTGTTAAAAGCTTTCAAGTGTTACAGCTGTGGAAAATGTGGTGGAACAATTGTTCAGAGGAAGCAGTCAGTTGAGACCAGATAGGATTGAGAACTCCTCTGCTTCTTCATTATTTGCTTTGTTTTTTGAAGCCCTAATTGGTGCCCATATAGGATGAAGTTAAGATTGTCTTTCTCCACTGTAAACCTCTAATAACAATAATTAAGCAGAGGTGGATTATCTTTCATTATATATTGACTCCTGATGTTTTCATGACAATATCTCTGTGGTTGTATTGGCAACAGCATGAAAGTGATTTTCACATTGTCTTCTTCCAGGATATGTTTCTGACTTCTCAGTTTCGTGTGTACACCTGGGATTCCCTGGCAGTCTCTTATCTAAATATTAATAAACATTTTGAAATCCATCAAGATCACTAGATGTTGTATAATAATCTTTTCCTTGTGGCAGTGTTTCTGAACCACAGTAACCTTAAGATGTGTGGACTTCAATTCCCTGAATTCTTAAGCAAGTATGTGGGCTGGGAAATTTTGGGAGTTGAAGTCCACATACATCTTAATGCTGTTGGGTTGAGAAGCAGTGCCTTATAGTATTGTGTTCTTCCCTGAAAGATTATACATTTCCTTTTAACATATGCTTTTTTAAGATAAAGGTTAACATGCTCCTTCTCAAACTAAATTCTTGACTTGCATTTGCTTCTTTAACTCAATATTAAAACAAAACAATTGTTTTAAGGGAACTTTTGAGACAATAGGAGTATATTATTTACACCAAGCTATAATAGGGCCACCTCCCTTTAATTGGTTTAATTGGTAGACATTAATTGAAAGTTTACATGATTATTGATAAGACCCAGTTTAATAAAAGACAGCCAATTTTAATCAATAAGGGTGTAGGAAAATCATTAATTCACTTGACTTTGGCAATTTGATGTCTTTGATTTATTTGTCTGAACAAATAAATGCTCTGTCTTGCATATTGGCAAAAAATCAGATTATAAAATTCAAGCTAAATAATCAAGACCGTGTTGAGGATCCAAACTCTGTCAAGGACCTTGGAATTCTCATCTGTAATGATCTAAGTACTAGAGCCCACTGTAACTACGTAGCCAAAAAGGCATTAAGAGTTGTTAATCTAATCCTACGTAGCTTCTTCTCTGGTAATATTACACGACTAACTAGAGCATACAAAACATTTGCTAGACCAATACTCGAATACAGATCATCAGTCTGGAACCCACATTNACCTGCAAATAAATACTTCAGTTTCAATCATAACAGTACAAGAGCACACAATAGATACAAACTCAAGGTTAACCGCGCCAAACTTGACTGCAGAAAATACGACTTCAGCAACAGAGTGGTCAATATTTGGAATACTCTACCTGACTCTGTGGTTTCTTCCCCAAACCCCAAAAACTTTCATCTTAACCTCACCCCTTTCCTAAGAGGTCTGTAGGGGGCGTGCATAAGCACTCCAATCGTGCCTACCGTCCCTGTCCTATTGTTTCTTTTTATTTTTCTTATAAGTATCTATCTCATGTGTACAAAACCATGTTTATTCTTATACCTGTATCTTGTGAGCGAGTGACAAATCAAATAAATAAAAAATAAAATAAAATGTGAAGGGCTATGTTTGAAAATAAGCCAGAAAGTTCATTTAATCCAAAACATAGTAGCTTACACTGTAATTTTTATCACTTCGGTTGTTTGTTTGTAGATGTTTCATTACCCAGCTAGATATACCTGGCATTCAGACAAATGAGCTATTAATAGATACATAGACATAAGCCTCATTTACATACCATTCAAAAGAGACAACAATAACGATAACAAAAACTAGTAAGGAAACAAAAAGACTAGAATACATCTCCTCAGCAGCCAGCCTTCAGATAAACAGGGAACAACACCAGTCAAGTAGACTTGTAATAGGAAGACAAGTAGAAAACAATAATCAAGGAACCACCAAGGAGGAAACCTCACCTAAATTGGGAGGGCCAGCTGTTATGTAGAAAAAGGCAGCAAATGACTTGCACTGATGAAGTTACCTAGCTGGGTTGGCAATGTTGGCAAGCAACCAACTGAATCAGAGAATAACAAAACCACACAGTTCATCCCTGAGCTACATATATTCTCTTCTGTTAGAAAGTATTGTTAGTACAACCCAATTATATCAATTTTTGGGATTTGTTCTGACTGGAGATTTGTCCCTGGATCCAATTTAAGGTCTGGTCTTTAATTTTAAACCTTCCAAGTTCTTTGGGACCATTTAGAAAAAAATATTTCCTTATAACCTACCAAGATCTTATCCTGCTTTAATTGTCCTCCGTAAATAATATATGTCAAGCTGAAGAGCATAACATGGATACTTTATTTTTAATGGGGGAATTTCCTCTGAGAGATATCCTTCATTTTTTTCCCAAGCCACCTGTCCCTGTTACTCATTTTATTTTAATTTTATTATAAATTGCATTGTTTTATCCTTGCTGCTCAGTTTATCTTTTATTGGTTTATTGCCATTGTTTTATTATGTTTTGATTTATTTGTACACAGACAATGTAGTTTTGGTCACAGAGTAGTTTAAGTGTAAAACCATACATAGCTATGGAAATTTTAATTTGAAAGAAATGATTAATGAATTTGAAGGAAGGCCTTTATTTATAAACACATGCTATTTTTGATGCATGCATGCTTTTTTTCCTTCTTGGGGAAAACATTAAGTATCTTTGTAAAATCCAATCTGTTCAAAAAAAGGGAGACAAATGGAATTTAATGAGCACAGTTGTATGTAAGAATGATACTCCATCCATGCTAGTCTATCCATCTGTTAAGCTAATCAGGTGGAAAATAATTGATAATATAGCTAGATAAAATAATTGCATGGTGTACTGTATTGCTATTTTCTCCTAATCAATAAACAGAAACTGAGGAAATGTAATGTGAGTAGCATTTTCTAAAAATCATTATAGAACTGGATAGTCTTATAAATGTAATGAAATACATACAAAAACAAATGAACAATGGATACATGGAAGGAAGGAAGGAAGATCCTTTTATTTAGTTCATGCTGCTTTTCAATAATAATAATAATAATAATAATAATAATAATAATAATAATAATAATAATAATAATAATAATAATAATAATAATTCCAGAGTTTCTGCAGTTCAATTTTCAAATCCTGATATCTGGGGATTTTTTCAAGTTGTTTCTCATCAATGCTGCTGTCACCAGGTGGACAATCCACACTTTTTTTCTTTTCTACAATCATGATATCCAGGGTATTGTGTTTCAAAACTTTGTCAGTCTGTATTCGGAAATCCCACAGTAGTTTTTGCATGCTTATTTTAGACCACTTTCTCAGGCTTATGATCCCACCAGTTCTTTGCTATAGGCAGATCATAGTTGTGACACATGTTCCAGTGGATCATCTGAGCAACTGTGTTTGTGTCAGTCTGAGCGATTGTCTTGCAACAGTTCAGTATATCATCAATGGTTTTGTCTGCTTCTTTGCAGAGTCTACATTTGGGGTCATCAGGGGTGCTGCCTTGATGTGGTGGGGGGGCTTAACTGCTTCAATGAAGCTGAGAGCTGTGCTGGCAGTAGTGTAAACTACCAGCAAGTCCAACCATGCCAGAGAGGTCTCGGCTGAGGAGCAGGACTGAGTGCACCCAACATCCCATTCAAGGAATCATGGTGAAAGACACCAAACGAAGCCTATACCGGCTCAGTTATCGCCCAGGTTAACAATGACCGTGTCAGGTGTTGGGGAACTTGGGCATCCATCGACAAGTGGGCTACAGGCCACGGGTCTCATGGCTGAGCAACCAGGGCATGGGCCTGCAGGGCTACTGCAAGCTGAACAACCTAAGAAGCAGCATAAATACATTATTACTATTACTACTACTACTTTAAGGGGGATATGGTGACTCATTACTGGTCCTATATCCACTCCCTACTTGGTATAAAGGTAGGAGCATATCATGTACATTTTAAACCTCAAATTTTGGGGTAATTAGATTCAGCTCCAAACAGATTCAGTCTTTTTCAATCTGTGTCTCAGGTTTGCAGCACTAACTATCCAGTTGCAGCACTATCCTCTTGGGTGGAATTGCTGTCCATCTGAAAATTCCATTTAACATTTGGCCAACTCTTTTGAGATTAGTTAAATTAAGAAATACTTTGTTTTAATATAGCACTCTGGATTTTTGCTGCAAACCTCTGAAAGTAGCATGTGGCCTGATGGCCGTAAGTTTTACATCCATTAAATTCAGTGAGGGCATATTCTTAGAAGCATGTGGTGACATGCCTTCTTTGTTTTCCTATGTTCTTTCTTGATAATAATAGATTGTTTCTTATCTCTGAATTGTATACTTAGCTGTCACTTCTGGGAATGGGGAACTTTATCACCGTGTTTACTTATCAGAAGAGTTTGAAGAAGATTTGATGGGGGCAGGTAGTATTTGGGGAGCATTCTTAAATTTTTGAACCACAAATCTTTGTAAAGGACTGTTATAACATTCCTCTTGTGATACTCAGAAATGATTTCCCAAAACAAATCAATATAAGCAAAAACTTTCTAATTTGATAATTTCATGACTTAAGTCAGAGTTTCTCAAACTCGGCAGTTTTCAGATGTGTGGATTTCAAATCCTAGACTTCCCCAGAGAACAACCCTGTTGCCAAGGAAGAAGCTATGCTTTAAGTATTATTTATGCCAATTAGCCCAGTCTTCTTACAAGGAGTTCTGGACAATGCAATTTTTTGAGGAATGCTCTGAATTGTTAGAGTTTATAGTTCTTTAAAGGCAGGGGTGGATTCAGGAAGAATATTATTATCTGAAGTCTTTTACATATTTGTTTAGACAGCCATACCAGTTGAGCTTCTATCTGGATAAACATGATTGGAACTGGACTTTAAATTACAATGTTCTTGTGCAAATTTAGTTATGAATTTATTTATCTGGAAGGAGGAGGAATATTAAACAGAGAAAAGCAAACCTCCACCCAAAGTTTTCAGCAACAGGTTTTCTATCATATGTATTCCAAATTTAATTCAACTGCTGGAAAAAAGCCAGTTTTAATTAAACAGCAAGTGGCAGCATAAAAACCTATTTATAAAGTGAAATTATTATTGAATTAATACCAAGTTATTTATCATATTACTGGTAGATGCTTGAGGTTATTTGTGATAGATGAGAATTGCACACAGTGATAGCCTGAAATCATAAATGCTGAAGTTATGGATTGAAGGTTTATAGGCAAGGAAAGCTTTCACGGCCTCACATATCCTTCACTACAAAATTGGACTAGTTCTTTTTCAGACATAGCTATAGCAATGTTATTTTTCCTTTTTTTCTTTATGGTCTCAAAATTCAGCTTTGTTAGGATGTATTCTGAGTAAGGAAAACCCTGCTATCATATCTAGGTATTTTGCAGCATTTGGACTCCAAATCTTCATTGATCTGAAAAAGTTAAAAAAAAAATCTTTATGGATTTAACCAAGCAGAGCTTCGTGGGCTGCATGTGAATTCTTTTCCTCTGATGGTTTAAGAGAGAGTTATTCTAATTGCTGTTCAGTGGACATGGAATTCCTGAAATATGATAATGGACTACTCACAGTCTAGTTTTAACAATACAAATGAATTTTGGCTGTGGTTTGCTCTCAAAGCTTGTTTCAATTTAGTTTCTGAACGTTTCGTTACTAGACTAGGTGTCAGGCTACAGAATTTTTTCTCATTCAATGAACAAGAATAAACTTCTGAAAACTAAACGTATCAAAAGGAATCCTTTGTTGAGATGAGACAATTCATGTAGGAGTTCAAAGCAGCGTCTCAGGTCTCTCAGGCATAGATAAAAGAGTTTAGAACTCTCCCCTTATCTCAATGTGTATTTAGTGAAACAAAAGCCAGTATGTTAATTCTCCCCCACCCCTTTTGTAGAAACTTTTTGTAGAAACTGAAAAAAATCTTCTTCAGTTTCTCAGAGCATACCTAATGTTCCCCCACCCCCTTTTCAGAATGAACTTTTCCAGAGGTTCCCAGGGCACATCGCACTGTGGAATTTTTATAGTCTTCTCATCTCCTGGCTGTGCCTCTCAGAGGTGATAGGTTCCAGCCATCTGAGTTTCCTCCCTTCATTGTATCATGTGTAGGTTATACAAATTTGATATAAGATTAAATATATTCAGGTTACATCAAGAAAGGATTTCTTTATCAGTCTCTCCCCCCCTTTCTTCTTCCACTGAAGAAATGACAGATACATGGATCTGACACTAGGTAACATAATCATCAGGATTTTCTTGTCCTATTCTTCTCACCATATAAATGTCTTGTGTGCCAGTTTTGGTCAGTTGGTCATATGATTGTTTGTTCATTTGGAGCTATATTTAAATTCTGAGCAGCTGATTGGATCTCCTGTTGATTGGTCTTTCAAATGGTCTGGTTTCTTACGTATTCAGAGAGCAAACCACACCCAAAATCTAATACTGAGCTACAAGTATTTTCTATTATTTCAAAGTATAAATGAATGTTTGAAATAATAAATAAACATGAAATGTAATTTCAGCATCTATAATATTTCCAGTTCAATCAGTCAACTTAAAATAGAAGTAGTATATTCACATTCCTTGTCAGCAATCAAGCTTCCTTTGAAACTTACATATATACCCGTCATGCTCTTCACTTTTAGGGTAAACAACATTATGCAAAGCACAGTGAAGGAATAAGAAATAATAATCCAAAGAAAGTATAATCACATGAGATAAGAAAACAAAAAGTATGTGGACAGCAAAAATGTTACTTCGATGTTGGAAAACAGCAGGCCTCAGATTTAACATCTTGCATGCTTGACCTGTACTCTGTTTATGAACAGGCTTTTCATCAATGCAGTGAAAAGATATAGTTATTTTTTCTGCATAGTCCAGTTTTAATAATTTAATAATTTGCTTTACAATTAGGTTGAATGATTTTCTATATGTAACAAAAGTTTTTTTTTACCTGTTTGTCTTTGAGGATTCCCTTAATCTCCCTCCCCCCACCTGTATACATCAAACACATTAAACAATAATAAAAAATAAACTCCTCTGCTTTGATTTTTCAATTAAAATTTGCCTGAAGCTATTGCTAAGGTTGAATGGAAATACTGATCTTAAATCAAACGGACATTTAGTTTTTGTTAAAGATATTTCTCCTTCAGAGAAATCTTCAGAGTTTTCAGGAAGATTCTGAGAAATAATCAATACACCCAGCACTCACTTGAAGCACTGTATACCTCTTGCAGATGTATAGAACATAGAATAAGAGGGGTGCAAGGGACCTTAGGGGGTCTTCTAGTCCAACCCCCTACTCAAGTAGAAGATCCTATACCAGAGGGGTCAAACTGGATTTCTTCGAGGGCTGGATCAGCATTGTAGTTCTCCACCAACTGGTGGTGGTGGGTGGTGGTGGGGACATGGATGCCTCCTGTAGCACCCTGCCGGCCAAAATGGGGTACAGGGGGTCTGTGTGCAGCCCCCCTGCACCTCATTTTTACCCTCCATGGCCTTCTGGAGCACTCTTCTGGCCATTTTCTGGCCTGTTTCCAACCCGCCGTTTGGCCCATTTTTATCCCATTTTTGGGCTGGTTTTTTGACCTGTTTTCATTCCATTTCAGCTCATTTTCCAGCCTGTTTCCAGCCAATTTTGGGCTATTTCTCAGCCAATTTTGGGTCTATTTTTGACCCATTTTCAGCCTGTTTTCAGCTGGCAGGGTGCTGCAGAAGGCCATGGAATGTGAAAATGAGGTGTGGGGGTGGGGGGTCGGGGCCGACATACAGCTGCATACAGCCCATTTTAGCTGGCAGAGGAACAGTGGGTTTGGTCCTTTGATAGTTCCAGGCCAGCCAGTGGGCTAGATTTAAGTACCTCAAGGGCCTTGTGTTTGACACTTCTGCCCTATACAATTTTGGCCAAATGACTGTCCAGTTTCTTCTTGGAAACCTCGAGCAATGGAGCACCCATTTCTAGAAGTAAGCCATTCCAGTGATTAATTGTTCTCACTGACAGGAAATTTCTCCTTAGTTTTAGATTAGATCTTTCTCTGATGAGCTTTCATCCACTGCTGCCCTCAGGGGCTTTGTAGAATTGATCAACTTCCCCTTCTCTGTATCAGCCCCTCAAATATTGGAAGACTGCTATCAGATCATCCCCAGTCCTTTTCTTCATTAGATTAGACAAATGTAGTTTCCTCAATCATTCACTGTATAGTTTAGCCTCTAGACATCTTATCTTTGTTGCTCTTCTCCTCACTCTTTCCAGAATCTTAAAATCTTTTTTGTATCATGTTTATCAGAACTAGATGAAAGTGTAGTCTTACCAAGGCAGTATAAAATGGGACTAACACTTGATGTGACTTTGATCCTATTCCTTTGTTGATGTTTCTCTGTTGATTTTGAGATAGGTTTTAATGATTCTGGATGTCATATTTCTTCTAAATACATCAGTGACTGGGCAATAGAAACAGATTCTCCACATCCTTATTATTAAGAGATTTGTTTTTTAAGAATGAAAATAATAAATTTATTGTCCTAGTAACTCAATAGATTATAGACCCAGTATAACTGGTGTGCTATGATTTATGAATGAAGTGCTAATATTTGAAATTTGTTAAAATCATTTGATGACATAATTTGAATATTTTTTGAATATTAGAATATTTTTCCATCAATTCTTTTAATATTTTCATGAATACAAAATTGAAACTGAGCCAACAGTCCTGAGATCATCTTTCAATGGTAATCATATCCAGTTTAATCTCAGCATTTTATTTAGGATATCTTTAAAAGAAATGTTATTGCTTGATACTTGGATGGCTTTCATTTTTTTTTGTTTGTTGTTGCTGATGTTTTCTATAGTAATGTGCATCTGTTTTTCAAAGAGATATTTTTAGTCGTGTGCAGAATGAATGCAGGAAAAAAACCCCCAGTGGTTTTCTGTTTTGGAAGACCACTAAACACACTTAAACATACAGAAAATGTTGTCTGCTTGTCTAGATACATTGGCAGGGATTTTATACTGATTGATCGTAGAATAGAAATTTAAGAATAGAATTTTAAGAGGAAAATTAAGCATTTAATTACCTTCAGTACTTTTGGTATAGCTATGTGATATTTTAAAAGACTCTCCTCCCCCCCAAGAAAGCCACCCTCAAACCCAAATGTATTATGTCTTGACATAATTAATCTTTGTTTTCCTAAATGCATCATTACAAAGCTAAGCATTATGATATCCATCCACCAGCTGAACTTCCTTCTGTTTCTAAAATGTTATTCAGTTACAGTGGTGCTAATTCCTAATTATTTTTTGTTCATAGTGTAGCCTTCTTCCCATTCCCAGACCATTCCCCCATTTAGACTTTTTTTTTCTAAAGATTCACTTTGGTTTCAGTAAGTGCCAAGAGGCAAAGTCAATTGTATGGTAGTCAATTTCTTTCAAAGGGAAATGGATGGACTTATTAATAGATGCTACAGAGAAGTAATGAGGAAAGCAGATGGAGTCATTCAAAATAACAAACCTGCTAAAATAAGCAGAGGTTGCAGACTGTGGTTGTGAGGCTTTGTGTCTAAGATGTTATCATAAGAAGTATAAACATTGTATTCTCAAGAGAGGGCAATTTTTCTTTTGTGCAGCCTAGAGTCTGTGAATCTATAAAGCTAAGGTAGTTTTAGAATGCCCAAGAAGTTATTGCTTCAAGTACCGAAATGCATCAAAATTAATTACAATGAAATCACATCATTTACATACAGTTGTTCTTTTACTGAGTGCATGATGCGTCAAAAAAGTTGTGGTGAACATCCATGTGCATCTGGGAAGACTGACACCAGTTTCTGCCTCAATGCTTCTTTCCACATTTGGATTTTCCAGTGATTTGAGTTGATTGGATGTGAGCACCTTTCATGGCCTGAGGATGCCCTTCATTTTTCAGTATTAGGGGCATTGTTGGGTATCAACAAAGGATGATATCCCTCTGACATCCTCCATATGTGTTAATACTAAAATTCTAGGGAGCAAATAGTAATTTCAACTGGGAATCCTGGGGATTGTACAATCACATTGGGGGTTTCTAATGGGGTGTTTCCCCAAATATGGGAATGGGAGTTACAGTATAAATCTATTATTGAAACTAATCTATTTCAGAGGTCATTGCATAACATAGCACTAATTCTGACTGATTTTATTTTATATGATTTTAATGTCTTATATTCTGTTTTAGGAAGATTTGTTTCAAACAGTAAGAGCAGTTATTCGGAAAGGTGGAACCCATTTGTCAAAGGTGATAGATTCGTTTCACCAAGGCATTCAGAGTCTAGATAGATATCTGTTTATTTATTATTTATTTAAAAAGATTTCCCTGTTAGGAATGTTTTATTTTGGTTCATTCAAAGAACATAGAGTTGGATCAATGCAGTAGTAGGATTCAAATTTTTTTACTATTGGTTCTGTGGACATGGCTTGGTGGGCATGGCAGGGGAAGAATACTATAAAATCTCCATTCCTCTCCACTCTTGGGGGAAGGTTACCACTGGTTCTCCGAACTGCTCAAAATTTCTGCTACTGGTTCTCCAGAACTGGTCAGAACTTGCTGAATACCATCTCTGGATCAATGCAATGTTTCCCTATCTTAAGGCCCTGTCCCACTGCACTTACGGATGAAAAGAGGATGTAAAATTTTAAAAAAAGCTTGCCATCCGTTGGAAAAAGCTATGCATCCGTTGTGTACTCATTGCATACGTCTTTCATATGCT
>BHFT01007074.1:0-20083 GCA_004320025.1 Laticauda laticaudata | reverse complement strand
AGAGGAACTATAAACTAGAGATATTTACATGCTTTGTTTCCAGTGTTTGCCAGTATGCAGGTCCAAACTCTTATTCAGTTGTAACACCTGCAGCCCATGAAGATGATCAAGGCCCTCTCCTCCTGAGGAAACCATGTCTCTCCCTTATTCTCTCCTCTCTGATGCCCTAGGATGGATAGAGGATGGGCCCAGGTCCTCCTCTGACTGCTCAGCTGGCCTCTGCCCTTCCACAACCTCCTCCACAACCTCCAGAGCTACACTTCTACTTCCTGTCAGCTGTTCCTCCTCTTCCCCAGTCACCACCAGGGGCATGACAGCAACAGGGTCCCACATGTTGATCATGATGGACAATGTAGCCGCCAAGGCCCATATCAACAGACAGGGGGGACCCGGTCCAAGTCCTTGATGCAGGAGGCTGAATGCTTGGGGATGTGGGCAGAGAGGCACCTTCTGTCCCTCAGAGCAGACCAGTTGAGCCCTGGTCGACCACTCGGAATGGTGCCTTCATCCACCCCTGTTCCAGGAGCTGTCCAAGAGGTTTGGTTCCCCAGTAGTTGACCTGTTTGCCACCTCCCAGAATGCCCAGTTAGGGAGCGGAGGGGACCAATGCACTTCGGTGCAGATGGCCTCCAGATCTCCTCTATGCCTTCCCCCCTGTTCCTTTCATTCTGGTCGTTCTTTGGAAGATGTTAGAGGAGAAGGCGGAATTGGTACTTCTGGCCCCTCGTTGGCCCTGTTGATCCTCACTCATCCTTGTCTGCTTTTTCTTTCTCCCTCTATTTAAAAATAGCTGCTTAGGTAAGTTGGAGGTGGATTGTGCTGCTTGTCCCTATGTTGCACAACTGGGCAGACTGACAAGTCTGGGTATTTGGGTATTTATCTAATCTGTGTAAAAGAGGAGCCTGTGTAATGCCTGACCAGTGCTCTTTTTCATTGCCGCCAAAGCCAAAATAACCCCATGAAGAAATTGGTAATAATCAGAAAGGAGGGAGTGCATTTGATGGAACCAAAGTAGCCAATAGGCATTGGGCAAATCATAACCACTGATGCGTCCTCACGAGTATTTCTGCTAAATAACTGTGTCTGCAGCAATACTTACATTGGAAGAAGATAAAAGATACCACTTTAACATTGGATCAGCTAAATGCAAAAGTTAAGGTCTGGAGTTAAGATAAAGACCGCATCACAAAGACTTGCTCTTAAAATGGCTAGTTGGTTATTTTTAAGCCACAGTTAGATATATGTGTGGATAAGCTTCATGAGAGACAGCTCATGACCCTTGTCATGTTTTTTTTTTTCCATTAATAATCCCATTTTTGTTCTCTTTTTTAAATGTATGCCCAGGAGTGTTGGTGTTCTGGACCTATATTGTACTGCAATGGCACACCACCCATAATAAGGAAAACTTGCACTAGGTGTAATTATGTTACATTTTTTTAATCTGTGGTGTGTTTGTTAAATTATATGAAGGAATGTGTGCCTTATGAAAAGCAGAAAATTATGGTGAGTATTTTAAAGAAAAATTTGGAAACAGTTGAAGGTTGTATACTTTCTAATTTACTGAAAAACTGATAAAATACAGAAAAGTAATGTGGCAGCAATTAGATTCTAGCAGAAAAATTAAAATTAAAAGCAGTGGAAATAAAAAAAACCTAAGAATAGAAGCTTCTTTTCTCTTGTGCTATGTTTTGATTTAATTTCTGTTTTTAAGAGATACTACTGTATTATGACATTTTGGTACTGTAAATAATACACGTCCATAATAAATACCCAGAGGAACCGCTTAGCGTTAAGTTTTTGCTACCGTAATAGATGAATTAGACTGCTTCTGTTTCTTACCAGTTTCATATTTATTGCTGGCAGTTCCATCCGGCTTTTCTTATTAGCATGCAGTTTAAAAAAATCTTCAAGAAAATTTGCATTTAATCATTTTTATTAATCTGTATTTTTGTATGCAATCTTTGAACTGAGAACTTTATTGCAAAATTCAAAGAGCACATTGTGAAGAACAACTGCATCCAAGTGTGTTAAATGCTGTGTAGCATCTGAAATATTTCTAGGCAATGTAAATTATATTAGTCAATTTGAAAATGGCAATGAAAGTATTTGCTTTCCCCAAGTGTTAAATAAAAAAGCATTCAAATTTCTTGTAGATTTAGTCTTCCCACCATATTTGCTGTTATTGTTATATCTATCTTCCCTGCTCTCAAAGCAGTTTTTTGGTTTACTGCAAGCCTTGTGCAGTCATACCTTCCCTGGAAGAAATTGTCATAAGAACTAGTATCTAAATTGGAAGGAAAAGAAGATTTTAAAAAAATCTATAGAAATGTATACGTTTAAGTGTGCCTTGTTCCATTGGAACAAAATATTCTGAATTTTCTACAATTAAGAATCTTCTTTCTCTCCTTTCCTTTCTCACCTTTCCCTTCTTTCCTTTCTCCTCTTTCCTTTCTTTCTCCCTCTCTCTCTAAGTTAATCTCAGTCATAACTTTTTAGTGCTAACTATCCCACCACAAGGATAATAAAAAATTAAAACATTTTGACAACCAGTTTTTAAAGAGGTGTGCCTAGTCACAATACTCTTGGCAATTGCCATAATGTTTGAGGGTGTTTATAACATGAATCTGACTTTGTTTTGTAAAAAGAAAAAAAGCCACATTTCTTTTAAGTTGAGCTCAGCTTCCTGTGACTTCATGAACATATCTGTGTTGTTTCCTTAACAGGAAAAAGATATGACTTTCCATTGCCTTTTTTCCAATATTCTTCCAATGCCTGGGCTGAGGCCCACTACTAGGCCTTGAGCAGGGGTGGGATTCAAAAATCCCAGCAACCCATTCACTGCCTGGTTGCTGGGTGGTTGTAGCCATGGTGGGTGGGGCCTACTTCCTGTTTCTGGCTTCCGTTGGGCCTTCAGAGCCCAGGGGAGGCCATTGTTGCCCTCCCAAGAGTCCAGAGGCCTTGCTTGGGCCTCTGGGAAGGTGAAAACAAGCTCCCCCAGCCTCTGGAGGCCCATTGGAACCTGGTAATAGGCCCATTTTCCACTTCTGGTTTTTCCAGGAAGCCCAAGGGTCCACAGGCCTTGCTCGGGCCTCTGGGAGAGTGAAAACAGCCTCCCCCGGCCACTGGAGACCCTCCAGAAGCCGGAAACAGGCCAGTTTCTGGACTTCCAGAAGGCCCGTTTTTCCCCCTCCCCCTCCTGCATAGATTCTACACTTACCTTCATCGAAAATGGGCCATGTGGAGACTCCTGGGAGAGGCAGCCCAGCCAGTCGTTTGAAATACCAGTTTGGCAAACCAGCTGTAACTTTAACATCTGATTTGTCTGAACCAGTTTGAACCAATAGAATCCCACCCCTGGCCTTGAGCACTCCATTTGTAATAGTCCTTTATGCACCACATTGTTCTGCTTGTTGTATAATGATATATGTTGTATATTGCAGGGGGGATTTTATATTCAAGTAATGTTTAGACCTCATCAATTAAAAATGTAAACACTATCATTATAACCTTTTGTGTTAATACAGTTTTTGAACCATGGCATTCTTTCTTTCCAATATGTTATATTACACAGGAAATTTGAAATAATAATGATTTTATTTCTCATGTGTGAGAAAAGGCTTATTCCTTAAAATACTTTTCTTTCCAAAAAAAATTCTGGTATATTGAATAAATAATAGGAACACATCAGTTAAATGTATATAGGTGTTCTCATACCCACATTGATGCTGATGTAGCTATCTCTGTAGAAATAGAACAGCTGAACAATGAATTTCTTCACTCCACAATTGCATCTAATTCCATTTCATGGTGGATTCTCCCCTCTGCCAACCTCTTCTAATTGAAATCTCATTTAAACCAAGTATGTACAATTCTTTTTTCTAGCAGAGGAACAGTCTTAGCCAAAACATTTTGAGATTTGTGATTTAATCCCTATATTTTAGATCTTTGTCCAGTTACAACTTAAATTTACAACCTTGTCAAAGGTACTATTGTAATATGAAATGAAACCAGCTGTTACTCTCTTTTTTCATGTTTGCAACAAACCATTTTGGTTTCATTTGTTTCCAAATAACTTTCCACAAGAAATCTCTGTCTTTCAAGAGTGCTCTAACATGCTCTCCACCATCCTTATAGAAAAGAAATTTAAGAAAATTCCCATGGAGCTATGATTTTGCCATTGAAACAACAGGCCACATTGATTTATTTTGTCAATTTTACAGAAATATTTTCATTATAACTCCTTTAAGAGCAATAGTGTGTCTTTTAAGAGACACAGATTTTCTTTCTCTGAATTATTTATTCTGCAGCAGAAATATATTGTTTTCTCTTAATTGTTGCAAAATTTTGAGTCACGGTATACGATATAAAATTTGGCAAGGGCTAATGACCTAATATCAGAGTCCGTGTGTCTATCCTATGGATTTTTCTGTTTTATGTCAGTTGGTCAGTGAGCACATTAAAGAATATCTCTCCCTCGTGAAGGTACTACGTGCACTGGGACATTCGGTTTTTTAATAGTCTTATAAAATATTGTTGTCATGACACCACCAGAAAGAGCCAGCGCAATGCAGCCAACATATTTATTCTGGAAGATATATTTCAGTATTACTTACAAGTATGGTATTGACAGAATAGTAGACAGCAGAGAAAATTAGTAAATTGCCTTAGGTTCCTTATGCTGCAAAATGTATGTGTATTTGAGAAGAGAAAAACTACTAAAAACTATTAACTACTAACCACATTTGAAATTACCTTTTCTGGGCTATGAATACAACAGGGTGATTGCTGTAAAAATACATACATACATACACACACACATATATATGTTTTTTTAAGCTTTCGCGGGTACTTACATGTGTGCTCCAGAAGCCGTGAGACCCACATCCATACAGAAGCCTGATGATGACAGATGAGATTCTGCTGAAACGTTGTTACAAAGTTAACAGCACTACAATGATGTGGGATAATACCCGAGGGAAGCTGAACAGCACACACACACATATATATATATATATATATTTGTTTTTTAAAATTTTCGCGGGTACTTACATGTGTGCTGTTCAGCTTCCTTCGGGTATTATCCCACGTCATTGTAGTGCTTTTAAAGTTGTAGCAACGTTTCAGCAGAATCTCATCTGCCATCATCAGGCTTCACTGTCTGATGATAACATGATTGACAGTCTGGTGGAATCATTTGGAAGCCTGCACTCTCATAGAAAGATCTCCACACCAACAAGCCAGGCAAACACCTGGCACAAACAGACTCCCCCTGATACTTCCAGCTCAAACACACCCCAACCAGCACTCAGATGAAACCTAGCTTCCTAATAGATAACAGCCATCCTTTCATGCGAAGCCAAGCTGCACTGAAAGCCTCCAACACAGGAACAGAGTGTTGCCACCAATCAAAGCCACAAAACAGACAGAAGAAACCAGAAACACCAATCAAACACAACTCCCAAGTCCAATAAACACGACCAAGACTCCCAACCAATTCAGGATGAAGAAAAATACCATCCTGGCACAAACATAGGCTAGCCTCAAATTTAAAACCAAAGACTGGTGAGACTCTGACCACATACAAACTCAATGCAGAAGCCTGATGATGGCAGATGAGATTCTGCTGAAACGTTGCTAAAAACTTTAAAAGCACTACAATGACGTGGGATAATACCCGAAGGAAGCTGAACAGCACACATGTAAGTACCCGCGAAAATTAAACAAAACAAATATATATATGTATACACATACATACATACATACACATTTTACAGAAGCACTATCCTATCCTATACAAAGCCTTCAATTGCTTGAAAGTAAGATTTCCATTATTTGCTTTGCTTTGACATGGAGCCATTCTCAGAAGTCACCATTTCACCATTTCTATTCTATTGGCTTGTAATTATTATTTAATAACTAAAGCTATTACATTTGCTGAACTGAAAATGAACAAATATTTCCGCTTTCACACAAAGCAAAATATAAACATGTTAATTTTTGAAATTAGAGGCTGCAATCAGTTTTAATAACAGCCAGTTTGGTGTGGTGGTGAAGGCACCAGGCTAGAAACTAGGAGTCCATTGAATTCTAGTCTTGCCTTAGGCACAAAGCCAGCTGGGTGACCTTGGGCCAGTCACTTTCTCAAATGTATTTGCATAAATATATGTTTTTTAAAGCATCTTATACTCCAAAAAATACAGTACATCCCAGAACTGATTCTTTGTGCTATTGTCTTGTCTGGGGATGGTTAATTTGGAAAAGGGTGGATCCAGTTTATTTTTCCATACATGCTTTAACAAGAGCTCTGTTTGTTAGAGATCTGATTATCCTTTTTTGTCAATCAGATGTCACACATTGAAAACAGGAACATATTAGAGGTCAAACTTGTTTGCAAATACATGTTTTTCAAAGAGGATACTTCAGTTTAAGGGAGGTGAGAGGTAAAATCCCAGAGGTGAAATTCAAAAATGTTCCCTACCGGCTCTGCGGGCATGCTTGTGGGCATGGTTTGGTATAATAATAACGACCAGGGGTGATTTTTTTACCAATTCAAATGGTCCCTACCACCCTCCCGAGCCGTGCCAAGGTGGTTGAATTTCACCCCTGTAAAATCCCTTCATCACATCTTATAACTGTTTTACTGTTCTTTTTAGTTGCTAGGAAACAATGTCTCCTCCCCTGTAGAAGCCAGAGAATCTAATACAGATGATTGACCTTTTTTATGATGAACACAGCCCAGGAGTAATTATCAGCGGGCATTTCTCCAACCTGTCTCATAAGTGGCACTTGCTTTTTCAGTGATAGCTTACACACTTAATTCATCAAATTATTTTCTACAGTATCAAGTGAATTTAGTAGTTGAGACTTGTCTCCAGGATCACTGGCAATTTAAAGTTATCAGCCCTCTATTCAAGTGAAGTGATGTAAAGAACTCTCAAAGGAGCTTGGCAGACTAATTTAGCTAATATTGGTTGGGTTCATAGAATACACCAAGCTAAAATGTGAATAGTTGATTTATGACTCGGTGGCTGGTCATATAACTTGGTCATATACATTTAGTTGGTAATATACTTGGTAAATTGGTGGGTTGGTGGGTTACATAAATTGGACTATACATTAAACTTACTGTTGAAATTTCAATATTGGTCAGTAGCATTATACAAAGTTTTATAAAGGCCCCTGGGGGGGAGTCGTGAAGCTTCTAATATGAAGTCCAGACAGATTAACTCTTATAGCTCCCTAATTTAAGAGCGCAAATTAAAAAAAGGTGAATAATTCATAGCATCTGCAAACTTCTCTGCCAAAGATAGCTGTAAATGCTAAATGCACTCATTCTAGTCATCGAAGTGCAAGGCCTATAAACTTACTCAATGGGAGGTCTCAGAGGCATGAGAGACAGTGAGCAGAGCCTCTCTTGTTTAATGTGTGACTTACCGGTAGCATAGGTGTAGGGGCATTACCCTTGCCTTCGGTCCAACAAGGGTGAAACCGGGTGTGTAATGCCTCTTAGTGGCCAGTAGTGAATGCAATCACTGTAATACAAAATTATGTAAGTCCTCCAGGAGAGATCTTCTAGAGATGGTTCTAAATTGTGGCCCAGACAAAATGGCTCCTATAGTTGTCTAAGACTGACAGAATAAAAAATAAGAGCCATCATTTATAGCACTCATTCACAGAAACAGCACCTCCAGGTTCCATTTTTGTTTCTATTTTAAATACTCACAGCTCTTGAAAGCAAGAGCAGAGCTAGTAGAATTTTCACACCAGTTCTTAGCTTGCTCCATGATTTGCTGGCAGAAAAGCAAGTGTTAATCACATAAAACAAGATAATAATTTTGGAATGGAGGCAATTGCCTTTCTTCTGTATGAATGAATATCATGTGCTGAGAGTTCATGTTGCAAAACAGCTGTAACATTCTTGAATCAATTGAATAAAAATAGAATCTTTCAAAAGGAAAGAAAAATCTGTTTCCAAGATCAACTTTAAATCTCATTGCCTCTTTAGCCCACCCAACCTTCACCACTCTATTTGTCTTGCTTTCTAGAAGCTTATTTATATCCTATCTGATTTTTTCCACTGGAAATAAGATTTTTCATGGCAGAAAATAAAAGTGAAGAAAGGACATTATAAGTGCTATTTCAGACACATTGTGGTGCATTGAAAATTTGTGATGCTGAAAAAGATGTTCCTTAAGGATTCGTTTAGTTGGAGATTCTCTCCTTCCCTCCTCCCTCCCCCTCTCACACGTGCGCACACACACACACTGAAGCAAGCTGAGAGTCAAATGTGTCCTAGTAAATTGCCATATGTATGAAATATATTAAGTTGACAGCATAGAAGAAGATTTAAATCCTCATTCCTTAGAAAAGGAGCCAGTCCCTGGCATCTCATTCCCACCCCCTCCAGGCATTCAAATAATTCTTTCAAATGTCCATGTAATTTTTCTACACTGGACCAAGTTTACCTTTGAGGCAAGCAATACTAGAGAACATACAATGTCTTTCAGAGAAGAAATATCAAATGACATAAAAATCTCTTGCAATAAAAATACGATTCAGTATAAAGAAGTAAGATTCTAAATCAGAAGCATCCCTGGGACCCAAAATGCAAAGTAAGTATAATCTTGGAAGCTTCTCCCTTTTTGTGTGTGTACAAACAACGTTCATGACATTTTTTAATTTTTAATATAAGGCTTTCTGGAACAGCGCCACACTGGAGAAGCATGATAGAATGAAGAATTTGAGGCCTGGTTAATCTTTGGATCCTGTGTTTTTTGTTGATGAGTGACACACTTAATTTCTTCCAGTGACTTTCAACCAAACTGATTTACTAAAAATGGAAACTCAAATCTTAGAAATGGACTCTATAACCTTAGATGAAAACAGTTTTTCTAGTGACCCCCTACAAGCAGGATTTGACAAGATTATGCACCATTTAATCTGTTATCTATGCTAGAAAGCATTGCTGGAAAGTCCACTGTCAAAGTGGTACTTTTCTGTAATATGCCAATGGTCCTTAAGTGTTTCCAGGTATTTGAACAGGCAAAAAGAGGACATCAATAATTGGAAAGGAGAACATGCAAACGATGAAGTGTGCAAACCAGAATCTGCATTGCCTGCATCGGATGAGGAGAGCACATTAGCCACTTGTTACAGAGGCACAACTGAGAGTGTTTTAACAAACTGCATCACTGTTTGCTTTGGTGGCTGCAGTGCCTCAGATAGAAGGTCCATACAGAGAGTGGTAAGAAAAGTCAAAAAGATTATAGGAAGCTTGCTTCCTATTATTCAGGATACTGCTTATAAGCTCTACATGCTTAGAGCTCAAATCTTTGTTAGAGATACCCACTTCACAGCCTGTTTCTGTTGCTCCCCTCTTGGAGGAGGTTTCGAAGTATTTCTAGCAGGACTACCAGATTCTGTAACAGCTTTGTTCCCTGTGCCATCAATCTGGTAAACCAGCAAGATTCATTTTTCTCGCTGTGTACATATATACATCCTAAAGGCCCAGTCCCACTGCACTTACGGATGCAAAGAGGATGCAAAATGTAAAAAAAAGCTTGCCATCCATTGGAAAATGCAATGCATCCGTTGCATACTCACTGCATACCTGTTTTATATGCTCTATCTGTTGAGCATCCGTCCACTGCGATTTCATCCGTGCAAGAAGTTTTGAGCTGCACAAAACTTTTGTGACGGATGAACTTTCCGCCGCGTACGACTGTACATCTGCGACATATAGTGGGGGCAACAAACGTTCTAATGTTATCTGTTAAATGTCCGGCTGTATCCTCTTGCATCCTCTGGCCATCTCAACTCACATCTGCCTGCAGGCCTGGAACAAACGGAAAGAGGGAGGGATAAAAAAAGCTACACGGAAACATCTACAAGCATTAGTAGCACGGAAATAGAAAAGGATGTACAAGTCGTATTGCAATCTTGTATTATAAAAGTATTAAAAACAGACAAAACGTTTTGTATTGGGATGTATCTCGTTTTTAGGATGTCTCGCAGTATGTCTAGAGGTTATGTAGAAGGCCCCATAAGTGGACAACCGATATTTACTATAAAAGGGGAGAAAATCATCTGGATCGCTGGGAGGTGGGACCATACGTCCCCAATGCTATGGTTGGCAACTGAGGTTTATCTATCCACAAACTATCCTTCTATTTCCACAAGCATCGCAAAGGCTTAACCATTTTTTCAAAATTTTTCAACCAACACTTTATTACGGTAAAACAAAATGTACCAAGTAAAACTGTCTTAAGCAATAGATAACCTTTATTAAACTTTTCTTAGGTTAAACTTTTACTGACTGTATTAAATAAGCAAAATGAACAAGTGTCTTAAGCAAAGATAAACTTAACAAGTAAATACTCAGTCTCTGACACTATTCTCAGTCACTCTGAGTCATGTCCATGGTCTCAGCTGTATACAGGCAGGGACTGGTGGAAGTGGCTGCGGCTTGAGTGCTGGTCTGAGGCCCATTGGGGTGCTTGGCCCTGAGGGTACAACAGGAGATGGTGTGTTCAGGAAGCTATCCGAGACTGACCTCAGTCCTGTGAGGTTGAGAGCCCTTCATCAGGACTTGAGATGTCAGGCCCAAATGATCACAAATTGTCTATTGGACGGGCTTGGCTGTGGGGTGGAGGAAGGATGGGAGGAGTGTAGTGGGGCTGTCTGGTCTGCGCTGGGTGAGGAGTGGCGTCTGTGGCGTCCGATGAACCTGGGCCTGGACTGGAAGTTCTGCTTGTGCTGTGGGAAGTCCTGGTAGGTGAGGGGCTGTTGAAAGCCGTGAAGGGCTGTGATACCACCTGGGTTGGAGGAGCAGACCTGGACTGGGTAGGAGCAGCTTCAGCTGGGCCTTGAGGGTTTGTGCAGAAGTGCTGTGATCTTCTGCTTCATCACCTGGTATGGCTTGGGCAGGCCTCAGGGTCTGGCTCACGTAGGTGATGAAGGGCTTCTGGTCCAAGGATGGTATGTCGCAGTGGACCAGCTGAGAGAGACGTTCTGTTGCTGGTCTTCATTGTGTCCTGACTCCAACAGCACACTGTGGGTCCTGGCCCTCCACTCTGCCTCTTGCCTGCGTCCTCTGGAGCTGGGGGTGGGGGTGGGTTGGCCTCTGGTGGCTGCTGCTTCTCCATTTGTGAAGCATGGCGTCATCCCCCACGGGATCCTCCAAGTCTGCGGCATGGGGAGGTGCAGCTTTGTGGGGGGGTCTCTACTGTGGGGCCCTCTGGAGACACCTGCCTGGACAGGGTAGCTGGCTCCTGGCTGGAAGAAGGACTGGCTGTCTGTGGGCTGTCTGAAGGGAGAGGGGTCTCAGAGGGGCTGCTCCTCAAGTGGCGGATCTTCACCCTCCAGGAAACTGCACTTTGGTCTGAGTACTTCTCCAGTCAGTGAGCTTGACAGCAGCACACCGGATTTCTCTGAAGGTGTAGCTTGCCATACCAGGTGTGCATGTGCTTCCACCTATCCAAGGAGTACTTCTGCAGTGTACCCCAGGCTCTCTTGCCTTGTCTCTCCCAAGCTGCCTCTTCTGCTTGGTGTCCGATAGAGTCTGTGGCCCTTTCTCCAGAGGTACTCGTTCTCCCTCAACCATTCCAGACACCTTGTCCTCATGCTCCTTGGAAATGGTGTACTGTTTTCTCTCTCCCTTCTCCTTCACTTGCCTCTTCCTCCCTCTGGCAGGGGCTTCACAGGGCCTTCAGGGGCTTGAGCAGCAGGTTTCAGGGGCTTGAGCAGCAGGGCCTTCAGGGTCTTGAGCAGCAGGGCCATCAGGGCTTGAGCAGCAGGGCCTTCAGCAGCAGGGCTTTGAGGGCCTTGGGCTGGTCCACCACAGCAGCAGCAGGTTCAGAGTCAGTGCCAGGAGTGGGATGCTGGTTCTGGCCTTCTTCTTGCCTGACTGACGAACCATGGTGTCCGCAAGATGTTGTGGCAGCACGTCTTTCCCCTGAATGCTGACTGCGTGCGTGCTGTATCCTTTTATATCCGTGGAGCTGATGCAATTCATACTCCCCGCATGCGCAGTGAACGCTTTGCATTCCGATATACATCCGCACGGCATCCCCTTTGTTTCTTATAGGCGTCTGTGATGCATCTGTTTCATCTGCTATGCGTCCGCTTTGAAATTCTCCCCCGGAACCCCTTCGGAGATGTCATCCCAGCTTTTCCATCCGCTTTCATCCGCTAGGCTTCCTATGAACATCTGTTTAACATCCCCGCTACATATTACCCATGTCTGTTCTTTTCTGTTCTGTTTATGCAAATTTTCGCCACTTTTTGGAGCGGATGACAACAGATGGAGCCCCCCCCGAAATTTTGCTTGTCCGCTGTGTCTTTTATGCATATGTTTTACGTCCATTGCTCAGTGGGACTGGGCCTTTAGTAGACTGTGTTGTTTCTCTGTGTCACAAAATACATGAAGGTGTATGCATAATTTTGTATTTATTTTTTCATGTCTTTGTAGTGTACAATGGAGATGGTGACCCTTTGAGAGCTGCATGCAACAAAATTTCATTTTAAAGTATGTCGATTAGTATAAATTCAAAGTGACAAAGTTATTCTAAGTCTCAGTTCAGTGTTCTTGGCATCTGTGACAATAATTACAGCAAAAAACTGCAAAAAATGTACTTAAGGATACATATATGTGACATTACTTTTTCAACATTAGAAACATTAGTTTTTGAATTGCAAAATTTTGCCAACAAATCTCTATATTCCCAAATAATTCCTAGCAATGATGTAGATGATGTAGAATTCTGTATCATTGATGACCATAGAAATGTATGACACGTGGTCTCCCGACTGCAATGAACATACAGTACAGGAGCTGGATTGATGTTGATTGCTAAAATCAGGAAATAATGAAATAATATAAGTCTAAGCTATTGTTGATAGACCAGGGAAAGAAAGCAGTAGATAATTTACAAGGTCACAGTATTGTACAATGAAATTTAGAATGACTACTGTTGCAAAAAATGGACCAAAATAGAAAACAAGACACTCAAAGAGTGGGACAATATTTGATTTTTTTGTCTATCTGTGGATGGAGGACATGAAGACAAAAAGGAGGACCATGTTCTTCTTTTTCGAAACAGCTGGTAATCCTATTTAGAGTGGTTTAAAAATTATGGATATATCTATTTCGGGTACATCATAGTTTCCTCAGAGAAATAATTTTACTCTAGCTCCTTATTGTACCTCACTGCTTTTCAAAGGCTTCTGTCACACAGCATGATTAATGAGGTCAATTAAAACCACACAGTGGAGTGGTGTTCACGCAACCTATTTTGCTTGGTTAGTTTTAACATTGGTTATTCTTTTAAAGCATGTACAAAGCCAGCCTGCTGGCTTGTGTATGAGTCAATAAATTGTCAAAACCAGAAAATAGAATAACTAATTAGGAAACCTAAGTAATCATGTGACGCAGATGGAATAAAGAAGTAGGTTGTATTTGAGCTTAAAATGGATGGCTCAACAAAATAACCATTCTCATGACTGCCTTAGTTTTCTGACATTACCTCAGTTTGTTTTTTTTACCTCTGTCTAGGTATTTACTATGTTTTCTTTAGAGACTTTCCCCAGATAGAGAGAATCTCTGTAAAACCTCATCAAAAAAGGACTTAAGTGCATTGTGTGAGAAATTTAGGAGGCATTTTGACATGATTGACTTTGCTGTGATAGACTTGGTATATATTTTGATTGGATCATACTGGGTGACTTAAATTTCAGTAGATGCGCTTTGAAAATGCTGGCAAAAGGCTTAGCTAATTTCATTGTTACTTGTATGGTCACATCTTCAGTTAGTTGCTTTGTTTGTTTGTGCCTTGCAATCAGCATTGCCTGGACAAATCCCTGCAATTGTTTTCACAATATTTTGTAAGTGATTTGCTATTGCCTTCATCTTCGGGCTGAGAGAAGGTGATTGGCCTTAGGTCATCCAGCTGACCATGTGCCTAAGGCAGAATTAGGATGTACAGTATCCCAATTTCTAGCTGTAAGCTTTAGCCATCATACCAATTGATTTATTGCTTTATTAAAGAAGCAGGAATTAGGGGTAAAATACACAATCTTCGCAACTGCAATAGTTAATCTTCCATCCCTTTTTATTAGCAACTTCATTAAGGCTGAAATCTGAACATTTAAAATCTTTTCTTCCAGGCTTTTGTACAAGCTGGATTCAGCTGACATTTATGAGATAAATTACTGATAAATTCTGCCATCTGCAGATTGTTTATGTATAGAATTACTCTTATTTCTTTCCAGCCTCCTCACAATCTTTCACAAGCAACAGGGATGAGTAGTCTGCACAGAGCCCCAGGAAACTCCCAAACTTTACCGCTAAAGTTTTAGAGACAAACTGCCAAATAATGGCAGTGCAGTTTTCTGCTGATTTATTCCTGAAAATTAGTGAGGAGGGTGTTAGAGTTTTTATATTTTAATGCACTTTGTAAAGTTGTTTTGTTTTTTTAAATAACCAAATGGGGAAGAGTGAAACCCCTGGTAATCCCATCCTTTCAGATTCATTAAACCTTGGTCAGTCTGGCTGGAAATGAGGGTAGTTGCTTAAGTTGCTTAAGGCAAATGGCCTTGAGGGATATTGGGAAGTTTCAAGTCCATTAAGGTGACTGTAATATTTGCTACACACGAAAGTGCCTTCTATTATTTAGGAGCCCTGGTGGCACAGTGGCTAGAATGCAGTATTGCAGGCTAACTCTGCCCACAGATTGGACTTCGATCCTGACTGGCTCAAGGTTGATTTGGTCTTCCATCCTTCCAAGGTTGGTAAAATGAGGACCCAAATTATTGGGGACAATATGTTGACTCAATCTTCCTTCCTTCCTTCCCATGTCGGTAAAATTAAGACCCAGATTATTGGGGGCAATATGCTGACATTTGTAAACCTCTGAGAGAGTTATAAAGGACCAGAAGGCAGGCGGTATATAAGTCTAAGTGTAATTGCAATTAACTCGTGATCAGCTTGAGAATTTTGCCACTTCAACCATTTTCCCTTTAATATGTCAGTCAACAGACTAGCGGTTGTCTGATGAACTGGCATATAAGTAATCGTCAATTTATGGCCACAATTGGGACCAGAATTTCCATTGCTAAGCATACTGGTTGTCAGTGAGTCATGCCCAATTTTATTACCTTTTTTGTCACAGTTGTTAAAGGAATCACTTCAATTAAGTGTATCCCATGGTCATTAAGCGAATCCCACTTCTCCCATTGATTTTTCTGGTTTGAGGCCCTCTAGGAAAGTTGCAAATGGTGATCACATGATCCTGGGACACTGCAGCCTTCACACTGGCACATACATGCCAATTATTAAGCGCTCAAATTTTGATCACATGACCATGGAGATGTTGTGATGGTCTTAAGTATGAGAATTGGTCATAAATCACTTTTTTTCATTGCTGTTATAACTACGGTAAATGAATGATTGTAAATTGAGGACTATCTGTAATCAACACAAATTGTTGTCATTTTCAACAATGCATGTATGTGTAGGGTTATTTATTTTTTTGTTCCCACAAAAAAAAATTTTTTTTTTGGCACTATTGTTGTATGCTATGAAAAAAGCCCATTTTGCATAAAAGTGTTATTCTCTCCATTACTACTGAACACAGTTCTCCACTGGGTTTCTCGCACCAACAAATATTACACGTAAACAGATTAATTGATGGCTTCTAAAATTATACTTTTCTCCCAAGGTTTCCGCAGTTCTAATATATGTTGGAAGGACATTTCAGCATTTTTTTATTCCTCTTCATCTCTTCTCATGTCATAGATTCCCTTTTATCTTTGCATCTCTTGCTCTTTGACCTTCCTTTCCTCAAATGTCTCTTGAGAGTTGGTCTTATGAATGTTATTTTGTGCTGACAGCTACTTTCCTTCCTCTGCAAGGAGAATTATATTCAGCGAGGCAAATAATTGCATTTTTCCCTTTTGCTCATTGGCATCTATAGATTGTAAGTAACATACCAAGAAGTCAACAGTGCTTCTCTGCATTTGGTGCTAGATTTTCCTAACAGAGGTGTTCTGTATAAAATAGTTTACTCCAAATCCTCGATTGTGATTGGCTAGAAAAGCCGGCATAGGGATTGGTTCACTAGGAACCAATCCAAAAGAGCTGCCAAAAGGCGGCAAAACCAAGTAACCGNGCAGGCAAGCCGTATATAAAGGCTGCCGCGGCAAGAGCCAAACTGTTCTGTTTTCACTTAATTGTTGAAATAAAGATTTTTACTGTTGGAACCCGGTCTACCTCGCGTTTTTACGGACGGAACAAGAAGCATCTTTTTATCTTTTCAGGAAGATAAAATTTTGTATTAAATTGAATATGGTGTCAGCTGCTTCATTGATTCACTTTTGTTTCTTGTCTCTTTCATTCTTTGATTCTCCCCCCCCCCAAATTAAACAGCTATTTTTCTAATATTAGGCAAATATTATTTGCATGTGGTTTATAGGCTGCAGAAATGGGACTTGCATTCCAAATGACCCAAGCACTGTTTCTGGAGCCTGGCTGAAGCATTATCTTATGTGGATGGAACAGGCTGAAAAGCTAGTGAACAGCATTGCTTAAAGCTATAAAGGCTAGGCTAAGAAGGACAGGGTCATTCTTGTGATTGTTTGGAGGGCCTTTTCTCCCAGTTGTGCAATTTGGAGAAGGAGCCTTCTAACGCTCATGAAAATGGGGTTGCTTGAAAGGCAGTTTTTTAGTAAGAAGGCTGTGCCTTGCATCAGTTTGGCATGCCTGCAGCTGCAGAAAATAAGTGATAGAAATCAGAAGGTGTAGTTTTTCATTCACATCTTTCCAAATTTAATATTCCACATTTTAAATGTGCAGTCACACAGTATTAGCTGTTTTATTATTCTAGTGAATTAGTTAATAAAGTCTGTCTCAATTATCAGCTACCCAGAGTGGCTTCTTCCTTATCCTCTTCTTCATTTTCTATTTCTAGAAATGGTCTTTGGTTGCCTCTACAGTGTGTATATTTATTCAAGGTCATGTCTTGGTTTGCTCAGATTTCTAAAGCAAGGTCTTCTTCAAAACTGAGAATAACAAGATTTATTGAAAGGAGAATTCATTGTCACTTTTTCAGTGTTTTACTGTGGAACCAAAATCTTGGTCATTGAGCAAAGCAGTCAGTAAACAAGATAACTATGTGACTGCTTCATTCAGTGACTGCAATCCTGGCATTGTTGGTTATTCTGTTAGGCAATCTCATGGGTCATTAAGCATACAAGTCCCAGATATGGAGTGTGGAGTACTTCAGGGGGTGGAGGAGACCCTGGGAGGCTCTGCTTAGGTGCTGAAAATACTCTCTGCCAAAATCCCAGCAGGATTTTCAGCTCCTGAGCAGGGAAACATATACAATGTATCATGGGCCTCTCCCACCTTTGTAAGGCAACGTGTGCACCTTTCCTTAACAGGTTGCCTCTCTGCTCTCTGGATTTTAGTTTCTGAAATTGGTTCTTCTCTGAGAGAGGCTGAAAGAGCTGCCTGCCAAAGGATTTCATCTCCTGCCTGTGCACTTCAGTCACTTTAAGCCCCTGTCACACTTCACCAACGGATGGAAAGAGGATGTAAAACGGAGAAAAACACTTGCCATCTGTTGGTTAACGCGATGCTGTTCTGTACTCACTGCTCCGTTTTGCTTCTCTTATATCCGTCCAGCATCCGTCTATTGACATTTCATCCACTCAGAAGGTTTTGAGCTGCCTCAAACTTTTGAGCGGAAAATGTATCCAATGCATCCGTTCTGCATCCTCTAGGCATATGGGGGGCATCCGTTCTGCATCCATTACGCATCTGCTATATCCTCTAGGCATCCTCTGCGCATCTGCACACTCAAATCCGTTCCAGTGGTAAACAGACGCAGGGAGGAAGAGGAACGGATACCGCAGCGTTAGTAGCACGGACGGAGAAAGGATGAAAGCGGATGCAGCTACGCGCATGCGCGTCATCTGCTACGCCATGCCGCTCTGCATCCTCTATGCATCCGCTCTGCATTCCACTCTGCATCCTCTACGCATCCACTCTGCATCCGCTTCAATCCGCTTCCATCGCTAGGCTTCTGTTCCACATCCGCTCTGCGTCCTCCCCCCGTCCGTTCCTTTCCTTTGTTATCCGCTCTGCTTATGCAAATGTTTTGCCCCTTTTGAGAGCGGATAACAACGGATGGAACATTTTTTCTGTCCGCTGTGTCCTTTTTACAAACGTTTTGCATTCCGTTGGCAGTGTGACAGGGCCTTAAGTAAGACGGGGTGTACAAATTTTAATAAAGGACCTGTCACACTGCCCAACGGATGCAAAACATTTGTAATGGGGAGGACGCAGAGGGATGAAAGTGGATGTGGAACGGAAGCCTAGTAGATGGAAGCGGATAGAAGCAGATGCGTAGAGGATGCGTAGAGGATGCAGAGTGGATGCAGAGCGGATGCGTAGCGGATGCGTTAGCGGATGACGCGGATGTGTAGCTGCATCCGCTTTTCATCCTTTCTCCCGTCCGTGCTACTAATGCTGCATGTCCGGATGCATTGGATACATTTTCCGCTCAAAAGTTTTGAGCAGCTCAAAACCTTCTGAGCGGATGAAATGTCAATAGACGGATGCTGGACGGATAGGAGGAAGCAAAATGGAGGCAGTGAGTACAGAACGGAAGCATCGCGTTAACCATAACGGATGGCAAGTGTTTTTCTCCGTTTTACATCCTCTTTCCATCCGTTGGTGCAGTGTGACAGGGGCTTAAGTTAATTTTTTTAAAAAAAACATTTGATTATTGGAAGGCTTTGTTTTACTATTGCTCTTAGATAGGTAGCAGTCTCTAGGTCAAGGGTGTCAAACTCAAGGCCTTGGGGCTGGATCCAGCCAATGGGGTGCTTACACCTGGCCCACGGGACCACCCTGGAAACAGAGAAGGATTGGTCTATGGTGTCTGTGCAAGTGAAAATGGAGCTCAGGAGGACTGTGGGTGGCTCTCCCAACTGCATTTTCGCTGGTAGAATGTTGCAGGAGGCCGTTGCAGCCAAAAACAGAGCTCAGGAGCCCGTTTTCATTGGCTAAGGGCTCAGGCCACCACAGGCACTCATGACACGAGTGACGTTGAGCTGGTCACACCCATCCTGGCCATTCCTATCCTGGCCCCCCAAGGTCAAACACAACCCTGATACAGCCCTCAGTGAAACCAAATTTGATACTTCTGCTCTAGCTGATCTCTGGTAAGTTGCAGAAAGCTCAGTAGCATCAGATCTGCTTAGTAGTTCCATAGCAAACTCTAAAAAATCTCAACACTTCAGAATAAATCATTGTGGACTTCCAGTTTGGGCTTCTTTGGCGATGAACCAAAATTGCAATCATGCACGGTTTTGATCCGTGCTCGCTGCTGGAGTGCCCCGAGCCGCCCAGATTTGGGGCTGAAGCCACCCCGTAGAGGTAGTGAAGAACGGGGAGCCGTCAGCAGGATTGAGGAGAGCCGCATCTCTCCTCCTCAGCTGGCTATTACTCCCTTTCCCAAAGGCGGTTGCAACTGTGGTCAGAAATGGCACCTCAAAAAAGAACCCAACTGGACAAGATTGTGCAGGAGGAAGTTTAAAGGAGAAAGTTTGACTGACCAGGTTGAATGCAGAACATCTATTTAAAGTACCTGGAATCTGAATTTTAAAAACTAATACTATTCCTAAAAAAGTTTTTAAGTGGTGAAAGAGAAAGGGAAATGAAATGGAATTGGCTTTTTTTCCTCTCACATTGACATTTTAATTGACTTGGAACGTTAAGAAGAGATTCGAATAAGAAATTGATACTAATCCACTTTGACATTAATAGGCTATTTCTAGCTGAAAGTAAAGTGTCAAAGGAATAAAGATTCTTGGATAATTTAAACATTTTATTTAAAAAAAGAAAGAAAGCAGCGGAGGGAAAAAGGAAAAAAGGGGGTGGAATCTGGAAAATGGAGGAGACCACCTGAAACTTAAAAAAAATAGATAGTGGAATTTTAACAAGGTTTGCAAAAGATACATTGTAGCTGAAACTTTTTTACAAGATAACAAAGCCCCTGGAAAGAGAAAGTGAGAAAAGAAG
>BHFT01007073.1:0-55237 GCA_004320025.1 Laticauda laticaudata | reverse complement strand
ACCAACAGATGGCAAGTGTTTTTCTCCATTTTACATCCTCTTTCCATCCGTTGGTGCAGTGTGACAGGGGCTTTACAGAAACTGCCTCTCCATTAACCCATATTACATTCTTGGCAGGACTAGACTTCCTGTCTCAGGAACTTCTCTGGAGTTTTTTTCCCCCTCCTTTGCTAGTAGTTTGCTTGTGTGGAGTGACCATTCAAAGTTACAATGGCACTGAACACTGGGACATTATCATAGATTGTTCAGTGAGAGTCAGCATCTGAACCTATAGATTTTGATATGTGCTTATTCCATAGAGAGAAATGAATGCTTAATATTCACAAAAAACTGAAGTGTTATAAAAGCATAGATTAGCTAACATTGTCCCAAAGCTGACTAACATATCTGTGACTTAAGTATAGTTTGTCTAAGCAAAAATATTTTAAAATGAAATAAAAATACTTTCTTAATATGTTGCAAAGTTTAACAAACAGCTCATTTTTCTGCACCAATTTTCAAAGAAAAACAGTTGTTCTTTGGAGAACAAAGAATGAATACAACCTAATAGGAGTTATTGTTCTTAACTTGGATGTGAAACTCATTTTAAAGAGGAAAAAAAACAAAGAAATTAAGAAAGTAAAGAAAATATGCTTCAGTTTGAAGTAGAATAAAAGATATGTATAGGATAATTGTATGTTAAAATTACATTTTTCTTTAAACATCAGATGTGATCAAGAAGAACTTGGGATAGCATATTTTTTATTGCAGCTAACTTTTTCTGTTGATTGTGTTGATTTTCTGTTTAACAATTCTTTTCTGTTTTCAACTAAGTAAATAGCAAGTGAATCTGTGGTTCCTGAAGAATATCAAGGTGCATTGCAAGATAAAAAAAGAACAAATATCATTGTAAACTGCAATTACTCTATCACGCCAATGTGAGAACTGTCTCCAATGAAGTATTATCACTGAAGTGATGTGAGATCCTGTGAAAACTTAATATGCCATGTTTGATTGTGGCAGCTCTTTAATGGCATGTAATTGATATTTTAATCTTTGAGCACCAATAGTCTTCGAAATATAATCTCACCAAAATAGAATAAGGTGAAGGTTGTTCTTGATATTTATAGATTATTACAAGATGAGATAGAAATTATAAATGAATAAAAATCCATTATGGGAGAATCTTATTAAATGAGGTCTTTGAGGTCAAATGTACAGAACACTTTCAGCCATTTATTTTAATGAAGTCCTATTTCAGTTTCACCTACCAAAACATTTTTTCAAATACTTTTGGAAAATGTATATCATTATATTTGAATATATCTCAAGCGGGTAGGATGCTGCCAGTGTAACAACTGGTTTGGTGATCGCATGCTTCATGATCTAGAATTTCTTTTGAATTTCATAGTGGCAAAATGCAGAAACTCAGGGTTATGATCCCAAACATGGAAAATAGCTGTATTGTGCTAAGTCTCTGAAAGTTAATGCACACATTACCCTTCAAAAGTTAAACATTTTGAACACTCATCCTTCTGGCAATATCATCATGTCACTGTTGTGTTTGCTTCAGGTCTTAAAGAAATAAAGTGAAGCTGTCATGCTCCACCCCCTCAATATCCAGTAATCCTGAGTTCAAGCAAGATTTTAAAAGCCTTCCCCTAGTAGTAAGGCAGAAAGTCATGATGGAAAGCAATATTGCTGAACCAATAGAAAAAAAATGTTTAGGCCACAGCCAGATAGTTAATTTATATATTCCTTTAAAGTGGACTCTAGTGAGCTGTTTTTTTAAAACAAGTAATCATTCCAGGCCAATGACAGCCTAGTTTCAATCCATATTGAAAGCAATGCTTACTCCACAGAATTTCTGGCTTCATTAATGGTTATTCAGCAGTTTAGTTTCTTGCTTGTGTTGGAGCTATATTACAGTACTACTATTTCTATTGATTTATGGATTGATTGGTTGGTTGGTTTGGCATCACCTGTGTAGTCTTCTTCAATTTATGCATGACTTCTGGGGATCTCATGGAGATATCCATACTGTTTTCTTGTCAAGAAAATTTGAACAGTTTGCCATTGTCATCTTTTTTTACTTCAGTATTATAACTTTGCTATTCCTGTTTACTTGAAAGTGAATCCCTTATGTTATATAGGCTAGGTTGTACTCAGGCACTTTGCAGATAGTTTTTGTTTTCTATTTGTAGGAATTCTTTGAGGTCTTTTAGGAGGAAAATCACCCTGTCAGATTTTTTTTGTGTTGGTAAAAAATGCAAGTATTTTGAAGTAAGGACAGAAATGATGGGTGCCTGAACAATATACAGTATATGTTTTTCATTTTGCATAGAATTTGAATGAAAGAATTATTGTTCTTCTAGGGCATCAGACAATTCAGTGTGGTTATGATTCTTTCTTTCTCATTTTTAAAATTCTGAAGTTGGCAATAGTTTATTTGGCATGGAAACCAGTTCATTTAACTATGACTAACTTGTTCCATTGATTTCATTCTGAATTCCTATTCACTGCAGAGATGAAATGAGACACAATTTCTAGTTGGCCTAGTAGGTCTGTCTGTCCATCTGTTCCTCCCTTGCTCCCTTTATACTCTTCCCTTTCATACCATCTGAAGAAAAACCAACTACTATTGTCTGAGGTATTGTGAAGGGATGTACTGTATCTCTGAAATCTACCTGGTTCTATGCAGGGTTTTTCTTTTATTTTTTGTTGGATTTTTTTCTACTTCTTGGTTAAAAGCTCCTCTTGAAACTTACATTATTGTGGTGGAGTGCTTCATATAGCAACGAGCCCTCTTCTATGATGTATTTAGGTCATAGTAGAGTTCATCATGTAGACCCTGGCAACAGAAGATAAAGTGCTGGTTAGTTCATCTCCAGCTTTTAGTTGCCCTTTCACTGATTTTCCTGCTTAATGATATTAATAGAGCTAAATGTAGGAAAATTATCTAAATCTTAAGATCTGTTCCTTCTCACTGTGCTTGTAATACTTAAGCTGCAAAAACATAATGTAGCAGTATTACAGGCGACTTCTAAAGTGCCTATAGCTACAATGAAAGCATCAGATTCCACTCTAATACTTCTTCATTCTTTCAGATCAGATCGTTATTCCTGAAATATTTTTATTTATTCAAAATATCTCCAGGGAAGACCAGACAGAAAAAAATTGAATAGAAAGTCACTATAGGGAATAGTTAGAGGATAAGATAAAGAGTGTGTGTGTCTCTCTCTCTCTCTCTGTGTGTGTGTGTGTATCTGGTATATGTCTGTTTATCATCTGTCTGTTCTTTCTCTCCCTCTCTCACTCCCTCTACCCTCCGTTTAGTCTGTTGCACTGCAGTTGGGAATATATCTTGAATGTTTCTGTGGAATTAGGACATTTATCTTTTTGGCATCTGTTTCTTTAATGTATCCTCTTAGCATGGTCGCCAGTGCTGTGAGGGGTTTTTTTTAGCCTTTTTTTAGGACTTCAGATAATCAAGCTTTTTTAAAAAATAGTTAAGTCTTATCCTTAATCTTTACATCTTTCTGACTAATCTCTCCAAATTGATCTTAGCCTCTAACCTCAATTTCCAGTACATACCCAATTATCGCAATTATACTGAAATATAGACCAGTTCATTGCTTTGAGTTATGTTGGTAGTAGGGATTGTCATGAAGGCTCTGCTGATGTCTTCTAGCATGCTATCTCATGGTACTTCTCAAGCTGTGAGAGTAGCTTCATTTCAGATGTATCTAAAGGCTAGGTCCCACTGGCCGACGGATGCAAAATGTATGCAAAAAGGACACAGCGGACGAGCAAAATTTCAGGGNTATGTCGCAGATTTACATCGTACACGGCGGAAAGTTCATCCGTTCACAAAGTTTTGTGGAGATCAAAACTTCTTGCAAGGATGAAATCTCAGTGGACGGATGCTCGAGGGACAGAGCATATGAAACACGTATGCAATGAGTACACAACGGATGCATAGCGTTTTCCAATGTTTTTTAATGTTTTACATCCTCTTTGCATCCGTTGGTGCAGTGGGACATGGGCTTTAGTTAGTGGGGTTGGAGGTCTTTGTCCATCCATAGTTCTCTCATATGTTTCATATGTACAGTATATCCTTCTCATTAGGTCTATGTTGTAGTAACATTCCATCAGTTCCAGATTTTCTTGTTTCATCCATGTATGATTTGTTCCAGTAGTCTACTTATTGGACTGAATTAAAATGTAAGAAATGCAGAAAATTTAAAGCACTGAAGCACAAAATAAAGGCCGATGAGTTTAAAAGAGGTTACAATTTTAATTTAAAAAAATAATTTCTGCTTTGGGCTCCAAGAAATGCAGTTATGTAGTGCTTAAAAGATCTTTCTCCTTAAACAGGATAAGTAATTACATATTAGGTATGATTTTAATGCTGTAAGCTTACAGTTAACTTTTAAAACTGAGAACTTCACAAAAACATTTTTGGATACAAGAATTAATATTACAGGGTACTTTTTACTATCAATGATAATACAACAATAATAATTTCTTCTTTGTCACATAGAGTTTCTTCAGAGTTCAAAGGTCAAAGTGACAAAGATCAAGACCAAATGACTATGGATTTTAAGCCCCCACCCTACCTTCACTTTGGAGATTTTCCATCTTTAGTATTCCATCCTTGGAAATGTCTTTCTACAATCAGAATTGTCAGCTTATTTAAGGCTTTCCTTGACTTATGGGTTCTCTTCAAAGATCAGGTGGTAGCCATACCTAGGGGAATGTTTACACAGGTTTGACATGTGCAGCAACTGTGATTGTTTCTGTACTAGAAGGCCTTGGTCACAGTCATCCATGACATAGTTGTCTTCTGTTTAGATCACTGTAACATGATCTACATGGGGCAGTCTTGAAGAATATCAGAAGCTGTCCAGAATGCATCATTCTGTTTGACACTTCTAATAACACCCATACAACATTGCTGCTCTGCCAGATGCATTGATTCCCAGAAGACTTACTGGCATGAATCAAAGTGCTGAATTGTTCTTTATGGGCCAGGATATTTGTGGAATTGCCTGTCTACTACAAATAATCTGTTTGCTTCATCAGGTCTGATGGGTAGAGCATGCTGTGGATTCCTTCAGTCACGAAGTGCCATCTTGTTGGACTCAGCAATCATGCCTTCTCTGAGGCAGGATTTACTTTCTGGAGCAGCATTTCCCTACCGATCTGGATGGCCCCCAAACTATTAGCTTTTTGTAAGCTACCGAAAGCCTGGGTGTTTCCCCTCATGTTTGGGCCAGGAAGTTAGGCAATGGAGGTAATGTTACTTTTATGAGTCAGCTTCATTGTTTTGACTTTGAGCATTATGATTTAGACAGTTAAGTATTGTTTAATTTTGTATGCCAGCCAGAGAGACTGTTATGCGGTGAGTGGTCATATAAATCAAATAAATAAATAACATATATGCCAAGAAACATGATAACATAACCAATATTAAATATTTTTCACCTGGAGAAATATAAAATACTATGCCAAAGACTGAGGACTAAACTAATTGAAGTTGCATCTTTATTCACTATCACAAATATATTTCTGCTATCTATAACATCTTTGTTTTAAAAAATATTTCCTGCTGGGTAGAATTTCAATCCAGAAGTGACAGCTTGGTTCCTATTTTTCTCTATTTTCATAACAGGCAGAGATGTTGTAAATTCTCTGGGCTTTCATATCTTACAATGTGCTGCCTTTATTGCTATCAGTGTATTTTAAAAAAAAAAAACCTATCATTTTATCTTTTTAATGCTGTCATTATCTTGATGTATTTATTTCATTTTGAAGAAATTGGGGAAGCTGCCCTAGAACATTTATATTGGGCTTCATACCTTTTTAATCAAAGAAACAAACCAAATCTTTGAAATCCAGTGTTGTTTTATTTGTTGCCCTGAGCGAATATACCATTATTTTTTCCCTTCCTGGTATGGTTAGTACTCAAACCTCATTTATTTTCCAAGTGTTAGTCATTCAATATTTCAAACCCTGAAGTTCATTCTTTAGACTGTTAGGATGGTACATTAATATAGCCTCTATCAGAATAGTTATTTATTTATTAGTTTGTTCGCTTTAGGGAGTCAGTATTTGGTGACCTTGAAATATGGATGTTAACAATGGATTACCTTATCATTCGCCTTGTTGCTGTCAGGGGAAAAAAGGTTCTATTACAGGTAGTTTGGAAGAAACTGGTAGTGCTAAGAGAATGGTTGCTATTAAGCTTAGTTTAACATGATCGGTGTTATTTATTTGTGATGCTACATGAATCATTTGTACTTTCTCTGATAAGCCCAGGGCTGTGTGTCATTTCAGCTGACATTCTGCTGCCATTTGCCTAGCTAAGTCACTCCTGCACAGTCACTCTGAGCTGATGTATGATCATTGTTTTGCACAAAATGGATTTTTAAGGCAGCTGCAAAGGCTTTGGGAAGGATATAATTTGACGAAGTAATTTTTTTTCCTGTCTAGGAGAAACAGCATTGTCTGCCTAAACACCCCCCCTCCCGCCACCACCCTCTAATGATAGCTAAAAGGTTTCTCCTCAGAACTTGACAAGGTATTTTACTTTTGTGCACAAAGCAGAAGCTGATTAGTTTTGAACAAAAGGATTTATCAGGCTACCGAAAAGGCTTTCTTTGGAATTAAATATATCATTTGGTTTTCCTGATAAAATATTTGAAAGCCAGGCCTTTGCAAACACAAAAAGACATCAGTCAAATTTTGAGGAGGGAAAAAAATGCCTGTGAAGTATTTGTAGTTCTCAGAAGATATATTTCTATCACTGAGATGGAGTCCTGAGTCCATAAAAAAAGAGCCCAAATTCAGGAGAGTTACCTTGTTTATGGTCACTGGTATACGAAGATCAAGCTGATCACAACAGAGACAAATAATATTGGGCTAGTGGTATTTAATTATTGACTTAAACTGATTCTATTACTCCACTGGACTACTCCACTATGATATTTTCCAATCCACTTAGAAAAGGCAGAAGCTTCTTTCACATGGTGTTCCTCAGGCCATTTATTGTAGCTTTAATTGATCTCATCTTAAAAAATCTGATTGTCAAACAATTATTTGAAGTTGAGCAGTACTATCATTTGAAGTAACTGCCCAGTTTTGCCAGGTTTCCAAAGGCAGTGAATCAAAGAGATATGGCTGTCTGTATTTTCTCCCTGACCTACTCAAACTATTATTGGGTTTTCACCAAAGCTCAGTGTAACACCTTTCCTCCATTCCTTCAGCAATGTTAAGGATAAATATTGCAGACTATCCATATCTCATCACCTTTGTGGCTTATAAGAGGTAGAACCAATAGCACACATTCTTTCATATTGCAGGATTTTTATGACGCAGCATCAGAATCTTATTCTTCCCCTTCTAGCAGCAATCTTCAGATGATCAGATGGCATATATGTTAATTTTCTGCTCACTGAAAAGATTTTTAAATATAATCCACAATGTTACACTGTTCTGTTATTTGGCATCAAAGCTTCAGCAGGCAATGCACACAGTAAGATTTAAGATAGATTGCTATGTATGCTTACTTGTGTTTATTTATTTTTCCCGCCCTCCTTTTTTTAAAAAAAAATCTGCTTTATTTGCTGTTTAAAATACTGTGATAAATATAATTGATTGACTGGTTATTGATTGGTTGGTTGAGCTTTGGGACCTGTAGAATTATTTTCATGAAAATGAAGGTGAATCAAAATTGATTTTGACTTTCAGTGGTAACCTTCCTAATAGTAATTGGTGAGGCTGAATTTAGCAGCTAATTGTAGTCAAAGAAATGCATAAGCTGAACCAAAGATAGATAGATCATGATAAGATGAGTTTTAGGTAGCTATGAAAGAAGTCAAGAGAGATAAAGCAAAAGAGAGATTTAGGAAAATAGTAGCAATAGCACTTAGACTTATATACCACTTTATAGTGCTTTACAGCCCTCTCTAAGTGGTTTACAGAGAATCAGCATATTACCCCCAACAATTTGGGTCCTCATTTTACCCACCTTGGAAGGATGGAAGGTTGAGTCAACATTGAGCCTGGTGGGATTTGAACTGCCAAACTGTAAGCAGCTTGCAGTACTGCACGCTAACCACTGCACCACAGAGGCTCCTAATCTGAACTAGTGAAATTAAGAGAATGCACCAAACAGGCAGGAGGAGAATTGTTATCCTCTATTATGTCAAAGTGTGAAGTATTTAGGCATTTATGATGTTATCCTGAGACATAGCAAAATGGCAGGCTATTATATTCTATTTCTCTTCTTATTACAATATATAATATTTTTTTCCTATTTGACATCTAAAATATGCTAACTTTGGTGCTCAGTTAAAGCAAGTTATTTTTCATAATATGCTAGGTTTCTATAACATATTGCTGTAGTGGTAATAGTTTGCATTTACCCCACAAATAAGTTGCATCATGCCTGCAAATTGCAAAGCCTATGATAAGGAACTGAACATTTCTCCTCTTCAACTATGAAAGAGAGAATCTGAATGCAATTTAGGGGTTAAGAAGATTTTGTCAATAGGTAGACCAATTGCATGAGTAGAAGAAACATACAAAAACGGATATGCGTTACACATATATGCATACAACACAGAGACACACCTTGTCTACAGATATCCATAATCTGACAAGTAACTGCCATGAAAAGTGTTTTGTTTGAAAACACACGAGGTAGACCGGGTTCCAACAACAAAAGGTTTTATTCAAACAGTAGTCAAAATAGGAACAAGTTTGGGCTGCAGCCGCGAAGCCAGCCTTTTATACAGGCTGCACCCTGCTTGCTCTTCAGCCTTGGCATTTCTTTCTTTAAAATTGCCCGTGGGCCTTTCAGCAGCCTCTCTGGATTGGTTCCTAGTGAACCAATCCACTTCTTTAGCTATCTAGACCAGCATCAGAAAAGTAGCCTAGGATTCAACCACTTGCCATATGAAGACCACCCCTCCTCCCTCTTAGTTTTAGTCCTACGTGCGTCACGTAGTCATCCCAGGTAAGGTGGGGCTTCTCCAATGTCGACTGGACCTGGCGCAGTGTTTCAATTCCTCAAATACGATGCAGCTTTCGACGGTTCGCGCATGGTCGCTGCTGTGTCCTCCGATTTTCTCTTTCTGGAAAGCCGCCTGGAAGGGTCGAGTCGGCCATTTTGTCGGCTTGTTTCCCGCATAAATTCCCATCAGTGGTTGTTGGGTTCTGTTTACAATTTGAAAAACCCCGCCCGTACAGCATATTCATGCAAGAGCGTTATCTCCAGCGACTATTGCTAGGGCTTCCCTGTTCCAGTTGACTTGTAAATTTCGTTCAGCGTTTTGATTAGAGTTCTTAGAAATGATGCGTCGTTGTTGCCTCTCCTCTCCATCCGGAATAGTTGTGGCTTAGGACCGGCACCATACTCCAAATGGTGAAGCCGTCGAAGGTCACTTCCTTAAAAGGCAGTGTGCGCCTAAATTGGGGTTTAGTATTAACGTTTTGTGGATGCTTAGAATCTGTTTTAATACTTTCTGGAAAGCCTTCCTTTCTTTGACGTACCAACCACTGTCCCAGTTGATGCTTTTTTCTATATAAAAGAGGCGCGTTTGTATACGTATCAGCTATAGGTGGGCCTTGTGTCATGGCAGAGAATACGTGATAAAAATTAATACTCCTATAAGAATAGGTCTTGCATTCTGTATTTATTTGTTCGTCGGTTCAGGTGCGGCTGTCTTGTATTGCCTTGATTTATGGCTATATGCTGTTGTTATGTGGGTTGGAGCTCAGCGGTGTGCGTCAGTGAGGTCAGTCTGTATTGGTAAAGCCCAAGTTCAACTGGCTCTGTGTATTGATGTGTATTGGCAAGCATTTTTCCTTTTGTTACTTTAAGGCCAGATTCCCTAAAATTGTGGTTAGTACTAATCTGTGAGTCTTTTTTTTAATTGAGTCTCAATCTCTGCCGAGATTACAGATCCGATCTTCGAAATAGGGAACGGACCCCTTGTATGCCATATAAGAGCGCCATCCAAACTTTGGAATAAACGCCCGGGTGGTGCCCGGATGCAGCTCGTATCATCTCCACCTACATTGGAGTCCGGTGGCAATTTGAATGCGCCCTTGTGTGTGTGACTATGGTTTGCCTGCGCTCGCGTCTCTGGCACTTGTGGAGTTGTTGATGCTTGGCCAAGTCAGTTTAGCAAAATTTTGCCTTTGACCCAGGAGTGGACATAAATGTGACTACTGGCACTGGGTATCGCGGCGCTTGGTTGATAAAGCAATGGTTTCAGGGTTGGCCTTATAGTCACCAACAGAATTCCTAATGGACCCGTCAGGTTTTATGGTGTAACAATAGGCGTTTCCCCATTTGCATGGGTCCACATCGGAGTTCTACACCCCCTGGGCTATTAGTTTTCCAGTTGTTCCTCTAGATCTTGCTTAAGTGCAAAGGGGACTCGTCTGGCTTTTAATCTTCTTGGGGCTATCTGGGGATCTAGGCTAAAAGAGATAGGGTTTCCCCAGTATAACTGTGCCCAGCTCGAGCCGTCGAAATACGTCTTGGAATTCGGCGGATGAGGTCATCTTCCGCAATTGGTTGTGGTGGGTTACTCCGAGTCGACGCGGTTCTCGTCGCACCCAGATGCCCAAGGGTGTGCCGTAACCATTCGGATGCCAAGGAGGCTCGGTCTGTCGTGTCTCGGTCGACGGGTGTAGATGGTTAGCGGCAGTCTTTTGAACAAATGTTGCTTATAAGTGACCTAAAAATTGTCCCATCCATTACAGGGATTTGGTTTTCCTTGATGAGTCCTTGTTAGAGTTCAAAGGTTGTTTTTGAGTTGTCTGATTTGATGTCTGGGATCAGCTTTTTTCATGGTTATCCCCAGAAAACCATCGAAGGAAAAACCCGGAGTCTCACTTCCATCATCTTACAGGGCTTCCCTTCGATTGTTACAGTCACTTTAACCTTTCTTGCCGTTGCCGTCTGGGCTTTCGATAGTACGGTTGGTGTGTAATCCTGCTCGTTTCTCTGTTGCACTCTCTCTCTGCGTCGTTTAGTTCCGGCTCGTGCCGTGTTGGGAATTCGTGCGTCTCGTGGGCTGTAGCTTTTTTCTGTTTCTTGCAGAACTTTGTCTCGATGTGCCCGCGTTTTTTACAGTAATCTGCGAGGATAGCATCGACGAAATCTGGCATTCGGCTTTTGGGTCAATCGCTTTCCTCCGCCATGTGCCAGTCGTCTTTGTGGATTCCCCGCCAATTCTTCTTTCAGCTCTTTTTATTGCGAGCAGACGGTGGACCTCGATCGTCTTTCCCTCGCTCGATTCGGTTTCCTCTTTCGACTCTTCGAAATGGGTGGTGGTGGTCGGCTGCTTCTTCTCTAGTTGGGGTTTTCTTCGCCATTTTTGTTCATTTTCTTCCTTTGACCGCTGATTTCTTTGCCCGGCCTTCGGCGGCCATGGCTTCCGCGATTGCTTCGTCACAGTGATATTGGGCTTGTTTAACAGCTTACTTTGCGCTGTTAATGTCTCTGAGCCTCAATACCACCGCGATCTCTCATTGCTTCGTCGATGTTTAGGAAATCGCACTCACCCCCTATTTGCCGTAGAGCAGCCACATACGATCGCGGACGGTCTCCCCATTCTCGCTGGTCTCTGCGGTAGAATTCGTGCCGCTTTATTAAGTTTGACACTACCGGAGCGTAGTGTGATTTGAGGATTCTTTGTAGTTCTGGCCACGTTAGCTGCTTGAGTCCTCGGGATCTTCGCAAAGGGCTTTTGCCATTTTAAACATCTGTTGGTCCGCAATGGGTGAGGAAATACAGCTCGCTTGCCTTGTTCCGAGATGTCATCCATATCCATTGCTTTCCAGATACATTTGGAAGCGATTCGTGGTGTATGACTCCCAATCCTCAATCGTAGGGTTAAGGGTGCGGCGGTGCGTGCTTCCAGACATTTTTGCTGGCGTCTGGCTTCTATCACCGCGTGCAGGTTTCGCGTTCAGGACGATCCCATCCTCTGTCGCCAGTGTTTTGTTTGAAAACACACGAGGTAGACGGGTTCAACAACAAAAGGTTTTCATTCAAACAGTAGTCAGAATAGGAACCAGTTTGGCTGCAGCCGCAGCCAGCCCTTTTATACAGGCTGGCCTGCTTGCTTTCAGCCTATGGCATTTCTTTTAAAATTGCCGCCTTTCAGCAGCTCTCTGGATTGGTTCCTAGTGAACCAATCCACTTCTTACTTATCTAGACCAATCAGAACAGTAGCCTAAGGATTTCAACCACTTGCATATAGAACAAAAAGAATTAGGACTTGGCAGTTAATAATGAGTGAATTTGTTGCAGAGTACATAAGGTAACTTTCATTTTCTACTTCATGGAGCACTTTAAATGCTGAATTAGTCCTTGACAAGTTAGTTCACAACAACCATATTTATTTATTGGTTGATTGACTGTCAAAGCTAAGCTAAGGTATTTAAACATATCTTACAGATGTTTAAGGAACATTTATTTATAAGCTTGACAAAATTCTAGCATGTTTATTTAATAGCCTAGTCTGCTTATGTTCCGTCCCAATTATTTTATATACATGGATCCAGAATATCTCCTTCAACTCTTGTCTACTAGAATTAACAACTAAATTTACATAAACTCTCAAATGCATAAGGTCATATCATATTTCCTATTTATATTCTCACAATGATGATCCTACATGTTAATATCTTATAAGGTTTTTTAACATTTGTATTTTTTCAAAAATTAATTAACTAAAGCATCAGGGCTCCATTATATAATTTAGAATAAGAATTTATAAATTACAAATAAATACCAGGAAAAGAAATTAGAGCCATATAATATACTATAAAATATAATGAAAGTTTACTTTAATACTGTATAGTAGAAAATAATCAAAATCTGTAAAACACTGTCAGAGTGGAGTGGCCAAATTTCAGCAAATTAAAGGTTGGTATTTCCAGTTAACTCTTTTTATATAGAGTGCAGAGAGATTGGCACTGAGTAGCAGGAGATAGTCCTCCTCTTAGAGAATGGTAACATAAATTTGGGTTACATCTGGGTCAGGAATGCATCCTGAGGAGCACCTCAGGCAAGCTTCTCTCTAGTTCTCATGAAGATAAAAGAAAGGAGTAGGTAACACATTAGACTTGCAAGATTCTGTTATTTAGCAATTACAATAAAAATAGTACTGATCTACATGGTGTTTGTTTCCTAATTTAATCTGCTTTGGAAGGCTGAATCTTCCTTCCTTCCTTCCTTCCTTCCTTCCTTCCTTCCTTCCTTCCTTCCTTCCTTCCTTCCTTCCTTCTTTTCTTCCTTCCTCTCCCTCTCTTTTTCTTTGTATAAGTTCTGTTATTAGTAATGGTCTTCATTGATGTGAAGTTTTATCATATTATTATTGATAACAACAATATTATTATTGTTCAATAACAGGAATGTTTTGGGGTTTCATTTTGTTGCAATTTGGAGTTCTGCTGTTATTAAAGTAGAACAAATGTCTCTCTTTTAATTTGTAATGTAGTTTTATTGTTCACAACACCCCATAAGACTAATACACTATGATGGAATATTTTATATTCTGTAAGTGTCCTAAAATGCATATAACTTCTCAGAAATTAGTTTCACTGAATTCAGTAAGCAAATACATATTTTCATCCAATATATTTTGAACTTCCTCATTAACAGTGAATATTTAATCTGATTATGTAAAAATTTTTCATAAATTGCTAGATTGTAAAATGTGGTACTAGATAAAGTACTGGCATTAATTTAAATCTAAATTCCCTGGGTATTCAAGTATGTAGATTTGAAAAACTTGTGTATTATACTTTTAGAATAGATCCCAATTTACACATCATGCTAAATTGTAATAAGGTTCACTTTGATTTTGTGAGGTGTGAACACCTACTTCTGGGTTATTAGTATATTTTAACTAGGCTACTACATTATTAGCTTCTTCAGCAAATAATATTGAAAATCTGGTTTAATTATGTATGACTTCAACCTGTGAGAGTTCAATAGCTTCTTCTCCCAAATTTAGGCATTGGCGGCAGCCTTAAATGTTCATATTTCATGCCAACATTTTTGTTCTAGACCAGAAAATGTCCATTTAATTTTCCCACATGCAAAGATGAAGTTCCACAAGATTAAAACATATTTTAGGAAAGAATTAGCATGCCAGAATAATCTACTTCTATTTACTTTTAATTGATCAGATAGTAGAAATTATTCTTTATTTGAAGCAGAACTAAGTATTCTAAAGTGTATCATTATTAATACTATTTCAATGTGTATATGCAAATTTTGTTTTCTTTTAACCTTGAAAGTCTTGATTAGATGGTACCTTATTTTTATTTATTTATGCTGTCCTACTCAAATGTATTTCTAGAATGTCCAGAATGATTTAGGATCTTTTTTTCTGGAAAAAATATTTTTTTTTGCTTTTGTTCTTGCTGGAAGACTTGTGCTTAGTGTACGGTAGTGTACTTAGAAATGCATACAGAATGACACACTACTGAACAAAATTTTGGTGGCGTTCAATATTTGGTAGCTGAGAAAAATATATGTGATGAGGACAGGTATTATTCTCCAGTACATGTCTATCACAATCATTTTCCTTCCAGTTTGCTGAATAGCTGTCAGTATCAGATGGATCTGGGCACAAAGAGACTTTTGAAATTCTCAACCAAATTTTGGGAGACACTTGCACACCTGTTCTTCATGTTATGATTATTATGATTGCGTAGCATTTTGGATTTCAAAGCACTCAGAAGTTTGAACATCACATTTTATTAGGATTCCTTGAAACAATTGTATCCTTTTACATGCTCAAAACAATTGCAATCTGATGTTTATGCTTGTGCCCTCATATACCCTGAAGCATATTTTGCTTCAAATCTAAAACATTATTTATATTCCCCAAAATGGGAGAAATGGCAGGGATTTTTTTCTAATCACACATACTCTATCTCACTTTATATTTGTATCTTGCTGAAGCAGTATGGTACCCTGTCAAGGTTTGTCAGTATAATAGTGGTGCAATTCTCACCAAAATCACTGTGTTCACGAAATGGTTGGTCTTGAATTGTTTTACAACATTCCCTTTTTCTTTAGACATAAATGAGAAAGAATTTCACTGAGCATAATCTCCGTTTACAGAAACACAGGTATATTTTTTCTGATTTCTTTTTGTTTTCTTCTACATGCTGGACAAAAATCCCAGAGTGCTGCTAATTCCCCAAGAATAGAACATGGATATAAAAGTCAATCAAATTCCAACCAAGCACTAGGGACATTTCTCATTTGTCGGAAATGCAAAATGACAAAGAAAGCAAACAATCGTATGTGTCTGTTATCTTGTAAGAAATAATTGGCTCATTAATCCTGCCTATACAAATGTAATTTTATCATGAAGGCTAAATATAAGAATTTTCTTCTTAGTGTGCTTCATGAAAAGCACAGCCTTGCGTGCATTCTGTATTAGGAAATAATCAGTAATAGTATAGACATCTTGGGAAGCTCCACTAGAAATATAGTACTTCAAGGACCCTTTAAAACAGGGGTGTCAAATTCGATTTCATTGAGGACTGCATCAGGATTATGTTTCACCTTGGGGGGGACAGGGGGAGCATGGCCAGCTTGACATCACTCGTGTCTGGGTGCCCGTGATGGCCTGAAAGCAGCTTCTGTGATGAGAAGCAAAATGTCTTCAAAAGAAAAAAAGAAGAAAGTCCAGTTTCTTCCTGAAAAAGCATCTTTGGGACAACTATGACCTGGATAACTGAGAATTTCTACAGACCATTGAAAATATTGAACACATTACACTTTTTATGGATTGGCACCTTTTCTTCACTATAACATACTGTGGATTATAGGATTCCTGACTTTTTAATATTTACATTTCCTGTAAAATTTATAAATGCAACATTACGTTTCAAATATAAAAAATATAAGTTTCTTATATTTTACAACTGTAAAATAAATTAAATAAAATAGTGATCAAATAATGATTAACAAAGCCATCCAGCAGAAAGTATATCTGATTCAACTGTCAAACAAATGCTGTGATCCAAAGATTGAAGTTGCTTTGTTACGCTGATGTGATATAAACCTATTTCTAAACTGAATGAATGCTTATTTTCAGATAGTTCAAACATCTGTTTCAAACATTATTGTTATATGATTATAATTATTATAATTATTACTGTATACTGTGGAGTAAATTAAACATATTAATAATTTAATTGCTATTTTAAAAATAGAAATAAAACTGAACTATTTGCCTACATTAAACTATTTAATTTGCTGTTTTAGATCCATTTCTTTTGGAATCATGATCCACTATCTGTCAATTTAGATCCCTTGCATAAAATCCCTGCCAAAAAGAATGGTTGCATTATGGAAATGGCCCATATGCTTGCACATATAAATAAGTCTGGGTCGAATCTTTTTCATGCCTTTGAAAGGATCTTATGTATCAAAGAACTTAGAGCTACTGCTGCACAGTGGACAATCTAAACCTGGCAAACACCACCATGATACAATTTAAATTCAGCAAACAAAAATAGTGAGACCCAATTCAGATTTAGCTACATGTGATAAAGAATAAAGTACATGTTGTAATGGAAAGAATCATAATAATTGCAGGTACTTACTAGTTTTTCTTTAGAAAACAACAAAAAAGGCAGGACTTTTAATCTGTAAAGTCTCAGCCAACAAACAGAAGAAATAATCTCTTGAGATACTTCTTTTCTTTGACTTGATTTGCTAAATTAACACCTTTCTTAAAATTAATAATCCAATGTTAGAAGATGGATTATTTCTCTCTAATTAGCTGATAGATCACCAAATACATTCAGAAAAATGGCTAAATTTGTTTTAATTGTCTAGTAATCTGGTGAAATAAATATCTCCATTAAATTAGCAGATCTCTTATATCACATGCTGTATTGTATAGAATATTTATTTACATTAGGATTATTATATATGCAGTAATATTAGACCTTCTCAGACATTTTTGCTGTTCTTTATGAGTGTCTTGTGTGAAACTTCGATGGCTGAACATAAAGTTCATTGATATTACCCTAGTCACTCATTTGCGGGACAGCCTCATGAATTTAATAGTTACTTTTACATAATTCAATAAATAAATATTCTACAAATGTGACAATTTCTATTATTTTTTAATATGGTAAATATTAAAAATTGTCTCAGTGGAGCAGTGGTTAGAGTGCAGTACTGCAAGCTACTTCTGCAGCCAGCTGACTGCAATTTGGCAGTTTGAATCCCACCAGGTTCAAAGTTCACTCAGCTTCCATCCTCCTGAGGTGGTAAAATGAGGACTCAAAATTGGTGAGGGCAATATGCTGACTCTGTAAACTGCATAGAGAGGGCTGTAAAGCACTATAAAGCAGTATATAAGTCTAAGTGCTATTGCTATATTGATAAATGTAAGTCACATAATTAGAATTTCTTTTGGGTCCTCCGTAATTGAACTTTTTAGAAAAAAAAGAAAATACCATGAAAAAATATTTTCGGGTGCAAATTTATATACTTTACTCAAGAAGGCCCATTGAATTTACTGCTGCTTTTGAGAAAAATGCTGTGAGACTGCTGTTTTGGCTAGGCTACAATCCTGTATATTTTTGCTTAATTTCTCCTGAAATGAATAAATCAGATCTTGAATTATATTACACTGTTAGATATTCCAAAATATTGGCGTTTAGTGCTCTACTCATTCTTCTTTTCTGCTTATTTGTAAAAGATGAAAAACACTTCTATAATTTTTCATTCTTCCTCTCTTTTTACCCTCTCAACATGGATCTAATTTCATGTAATGGTTTTCCAGATAGAAAGTGAGTTCACAAATGACATCATGTTTTTTGCTTTGCTCCAGGTTATTTTGACAGATACGAATAGAGCATGTGTTCTGAACAAAGTCGAAGTCAACAGAATTGAATTCAGTTATTTAGCTTTGTTCAGGATTTTTATAGCATCATGTTATAGAACAGCAGATGCACTGTTACCTGGAACACAAGTTCCATTTATGGGCAAATTCTGTTGCAAAGTATCCTTTAGGGAGTGATAATAAATTGTATAGCCTTTACATCATTGTTTTCCTACCTCTACAAGTTCTGCAATAGATATAAATAATGCTTATGGGAAATTTTAGTTTTACTGCCTGAATGTGGTAGCTCACAGATTTTACTAAAAGAATAAATTAAGTTAAAGTGGAATAATATGGATGGATGGGTGGGTGGATGGAAGGAAGGAAGGAAGGAAGGAAGGAAGGAAGGAAGGAAGGAAGGAAGGAATTTAAGGCTGTCTGAAGAGTTACAGAATTTCATATTTTTACTTCAATTTCATCATTGATTTAGGAAATTTAATTTTGTTTCCAATTTTTCTCTCACATTACAATCATTTAAATGCAGGAATATTTTTTTTCTAAATGAGAGATTTAAAAGTAAGCATCTGACTTGTTTTAATTATTTTAACCTGATATGCATGCTTTTTTTTCTACCCTAAAACATCCAAATGGTACATTATGAAATGAGTCTATGATATAACCAGAAGTGGTCAAATATAAACATAGTTTAAATTTATTGTTATCTTCAGCATCTTCCTCCTTATCCTCATCAATATTGAAGAAACTAAGGAAAATTTAGATAACTAGGGAATGAAAATCAAAGTTTAATTAATTAGGAACAGAAGATTTAGGTGGAGGTTACAACACACATGCGCACACACACACACACGCACCAGTCAACTAGTTTATAAATTAAATCAGTACATTAACAGATAAAAAAATCCCAAAATATTCTGTAAATGATTGTTACTCTTCCATTCAACATTCTATTGTATCAAAACAATGTATTCAGCTTATGTAAGCATTTCCACATGGTTGGTCAAAATAATCTGTTAACTCACCATCAATGAACTGCAATTGTTTCTTATCCAAGATCTACCTAAGATATCAAGGCACAGATCACTCTGTGTCCCAGTTACTGAAAATCACAATCAATTTGTCAGTCTTGGTTATCACTGTCAAATGGGACTAAAAGAACAAACTAGATCCATGATACTCTCTTTAAATCAGCATTCCTGGGAGGAGGATGTTCCCTCAAATGTATAAAATTCTGTTGCTTTAAGTCACTGTATTTACCAGCAGTCATAAACCCTGCATTCACTGGATTTATTTTTTATGCTTTTCTTAACCAAGCTTACAAAAGCATCCTGTCATTTTCTGTAGCAGAGTTTTCCAATCTAGCACTCTTTAAACATGTTAAGTTTTAACTTGCATGCTGACAGAGATTTCTGAGACTTATTGAACGCACATAGAGAATATAATTTTTGGAAGGGCAGAAGAAATAAACTTGATCATCAACAGCTGATACATCATCCACCAATAAATATTGTTTAATTTTAATCTTATTTAGAAATTTTGCTAGAAAAATACTTTTGAACTCTTTGACCTAATTTTTGTTATTTAGTAAACTTGTAATAAAAGTAGCAACCTCTTTCATTGGTATTATCATACTGTAGGGTCCCCTGGGTAGCACATTTTAAAGAAAATATAAATCCTACTGTCATATGAAGATTTCCATGATGGACATAGACATTCATGAAAATCCATTTCTTAAACTGTAAATTAAACTATTGTGATAAATCAACATCCAGGTTAGTTATTTTGAAGTGGTCATAACCTGAATGTCAAATTGTTTGAGTTTAGCAGTATGACTTAGGCCTCAGTTTTGGGCCATGTCTTGAGTCTGAGCCATGTTGGCTTTGCTTCTGGTTGTAGGGATTCCAATCAATGCATGGTGACAGATAAGTAGAAGCATTTCTGTTTCTGTTAAAAGTGAAATCCTCCTCTACAGTACTATATACGGTAGTACAAATAAGCCAGGATTTTATAGGTATTTCTTGATTTATGACAATTGAACCCAAAATTTCTGTTGCTAAATGAGACACTTGTTAAGTCAGTTTTTCCCTATTGTACAATCTTTCTTGCCCCATTTTATGACTTTTTGAATCACTGCAGTTTTTAAGTTAGTAACATGGTTAAGTGAATCTGGTTTACCCATTGACTTTGCTTGTTAGAAGGTTGCAAAAGATGATCAGATGACCTTGGGATATTGCAACTGTCATAAATCTGAGTCAGCTGACAAATGCTTGAATGTTCATCTTGTGATTATGAGGATGTTGCAATGGTCATAACTGAAAAACAGTCATAAGTCAGTTTTTACAGTGCTGTTGTAACTTCAAGTAGTCACAAAATGAACTGTTGTATGTTGAGGACTACCTGTACTTCCATCTCCTCTACTTGGAAGGATACCACTAATATTTTAAAGATAACCCATAACAGTAATGTGTAGCATGGGATTCCAATCCAGGGAAGAGATTGTTCTTTCATTCTTCTTTCAGGGAGCATGTCCACCCTCAGATCTTAATTCTTTTTTCATTACATTGATTTTTTTTCTAAAGTGTACAAAATTAAAACAAGATAATAATAAAAATTAATAATATAAGCAAACATATTATATCAGGGGCAACTTCCAAGAACCCAGATCAACCAGAAACAATTAAAGAAACCAGAAAAAGAATTAAGAATAGTATAATCAAGTCTTCTGAAAGTTAGGCAGTATTGTGGTCATGTGAATCTCAGAGGGAATGCTGTTTTATAGGAAGACAGAGCAACAAAGAAGACACATTAGTGATAGTGGTGAATATCTGTAGCTTGGGTGCAGAATGAGGGTGGAGATTCATTCTCTAAAGTTGTGGGTTGGTTTTCAAATAATTCATTGCCAGGCTAGGAAACATTTTCAGGGGATGTTAGCGTTCCTCTGCTTATAAGGGCTATATGTGATTGGTAGGCTTGTGATGTGGAGGTTATATCAGGTGAGAGTCAGATCATGTGAAGGTCTTGTGATGGGTCTTGTGATGGGTCATGTGTGGATTACATCAGGTGATGGTCTTATGATGGGTCTTGTGATAGGGAGGTTATGTCAGGTAAGGGTCATTAGGAGGTGAAGAGAAGACATCTTCTGGGCCTCATCAGATGATACCTGTTTAAGTTATAGGCATGGTCACCCTGTCAGATCTTAGCTCAGCAAAATAAATATTTGTAGAAAGAGAGAGAGAGCTTTCTGACAGCCTTTTAATATTATCCCAAAAAATTCCCCCTCTTGTTATTTTTCATGGTGGTTTTTTCCCATCATAATCAGAGAGTGAGCTGAGGTAAGTTGACACCATTGCTGCAAGATCTCTCATGGAATACATCTGTTCTACAGAGAGAGAATAAATTACATGTTTGGAATAAAAGTAGTGTTAAGGAAGGTGTCTGGGGAAGTATATGATGCTATTTGCATATTATGCAGATGAAAACCTAATAAGAAAAGGTATATTGGCAGGGACTGTGTGTTATCTGGCACTGACGCAAAGGCCAGAATGGGGGTACTGCAACATAATGTCAAGTAATGTGATTTTCCAATTTAAATAATAAAAATAAATAAATAACAAAAATGAAACCCAATCAAAGGAAGCAAAAGCAGTACACATAAACCAGTCATGCTTGTGACAAGCCATCCAATTCAGATGTGTCCAAGTAATCCAGATTAAGATGGGGCTCTCTATCACAAGCTCTTGTTAGGAATTCTGCCCAGCTAAAAAAAGAAATTACCATTCAGAGCCTTTTTTGGGTTTTGAGTACATTTCAAGGAATGTTATGGAGAACAAAAATTGAACACCATCAATATTAATGATCTAAACTGGGAAGATTGCTTTTAGTGTGCAAATTAATTACCCTAATCACAGGGGTTTTTGTATTCATTTTTATGAAATAACTATTTATTTCATTGAGTCCTGAGCTTTTCTGTTGCAAATAAGTTACATTTACATGATAAATACATGAAACTGAAATGGATGACTAAATTAATTGAGAAACGAGAGGGGTGGGGGTAAGCTTTTAAACACACAGTGTTTATAAGAGAAAGAGCCAGATTAATGGATTAGTTTTTGGGTGAGCATCTGTGATTATATTTTTTTTATGAATGCCAAATGGAATTTAATAGGTCTTGAGCCTTGCCTTCAGTAACAGTGTTTCCATGTTTAATGTTTTTAAACTTGATGGTTGATTTTAAAAGCCTCAATTATTTCACTCTGGCAATCGATTGCACAATTGATTAGATTAGATGACTTGCTTGTTGTCTTCTTATCTTCTTTCTTCTCCCATAGCAGTCGTGTCTGGATATATGACTGAGGTGGGTGAGTTGATTCTGTATTTAAAAAAGACTCCATAAAACCCAGATCTGAGGATATGTGGAGTATCCCTGACCTTAAATCCCTTTATTCCCATTTTATGATAAGCACTAACTAGAGAAAGGGGGATAGAGAAGGAGAAAGAAAATGCTTTGGAAATTTCCAGTGTGCCTTTTAGCATCTATGTGTTTTGAAAACTTTATTTACTGTGGCAATGCTTTGAAGGGCTGCAAATTTAACAGAGGGGAGATTTGAGACACATTCTGGCTCATTTTTTGATAAGGGTTCAGTCAAACAGGACATCCTTCTCGGCTTTCCCCCTTCCTGTCCTCCCAGTTCAGCCACCAGAGGCATCTCCAGTTTCCTTTGATTTGAAATGATCAATTGCAGCTGTGGCAGCCAGGCAGGGGGCCTCAGGCACAGTCCAAACAAGTATGTCTCCCAATGCGCTAGGATTTACATTTCAATTGCTGCCACATTTTTAAAAAGATAATTATAACCTTTTTATATTAATATATTTTTTCTCCATGGCTGCTCTGATATTTTAGCAACATAAATATTAATTTAGTACATCAGAAAGAACACAGGCTTTCTTCAAGGGAAATGGCTTGAATAAAAATCTGTTCTTTAAAAAAAAAAGCCCACATCCAGATGGCATCAAACATGCTATCAGAATCTCAGAGCAATATCCACATTAAAAAGCTTCTTTTTTTTTTTCCTTTTTAGAGTCTAATTCTACTTTTTTTTCTGGAATTAGTAGTTTGGAAAATGAATTGCAGATCCAATAGGACATGTCAGCCATGTTGCTAGTGATTACAATAATGCTATTTATCAGGGAAAGGAAGGACTGCCTTGATCCTAATACTATATTGTTAACAGCACATACAGGATTGAAATCAATAGTGCATGTGTGTGTGTGTGTGTGTGTGTCTGTGTCTGTGTGCATGTATAGACAGAGAAATACATTATAGCAAAATATAGCAAAAGAATTGGGCATTTGCATTTAATGTTGAACTTTAAAAATGAAACTAGTTTGATATTGGAAATGGTTCTTGAATAATTATCAGAAATACAGTGTCTCTCTCCCTCCTCCCCACCGCCCCGTATTGTTCAGAAGGGGGATTTAACTTTTTTTTCTCCTTTGTAATAAGCAACATTCGATGTTTTTAAGCTGGTATTTGTTCCAAGATGAAATAACTGAAATGTGATTTGGAAACTTCAAGTTTGCTTTGAATTTTTTTATCTGGATGCCAAATTAAGCATATAGGTGGTGTGATCCATATTTTATGTCCTTTGGGATGCTTCCTTAGAACTCCACTGAGCAGCATTCCTTAGTGCTGTTTGACTTCCTCCATTTACTTTATAAGGAATTTTGTCATTTCTAAACATTATTTCTTATGCAAAGTATTTCAGGAATGATGATGGTCCCACTTTTGTTTGGTATCAGACACAAAGAATTTGCTGACCAAAATACCTATTGCAAAATACCTATTGCATACACGTAGAACAGATGGACCTCATGCGTGATAACCACTGTATGGTTTTCCTAATCAGAAGTGTTTTCAGCTAACAAAACCTCATCCTATTTAAAGTATTGTTATGTTGCACTTAATTTATTTAGCCAGATATTCACATTGCTTTTATTGAGACTATGGAACTGTTTTGCATTTTTTTGTGGTTGCAGTCTTCCTTTATTCTTAATACCAATGCATAACTTTACTTCCTCCCAATGCACACACAGCAGGAAAAGCAATCAGATTGTAATAACAGATGTTGGTTTGCTTAATTCATGCTCTGTGGGCCATGATATATATTTTTTGCAGTCTCCACTTCAAAATACTTGATATGTAGTTTTGAGCTCCCTTATTAGGGAAACTGAAAGTATTTTATTTGTCCTAACTTTGTTCAATATCAATTATGAAGTTTATATTCTTTTTTAATTTTTTGAATAAAATAAAAAAAATAAAAAAATTGCATTCAAACTAAAGTTTTAGAAAGCCTTCCTTCCTTCCTTCCTTCCTTCCTTCCTTCCTTCCTTCCTTCCTTCCTTCCTTCCTTCCTTCCTTCCTTCCCCACCCATAAATAACAGGAGCAATTATATATATATTAAGAGGAAAATTAATACTGCTGCTGGGCTAATATCACAAGCAGGTCATTGTGTTAAACTCCTTGATAAAGTGCAGAGCGACTACAATTGCCATGGGATCTTTTTATAGACAAGACCTTTATTTCCTACATACCAAAGCCATTGGGCTGAGGCCTATTTAAAGCTGACTCTGGGAATAATATGGCTCATGAAATATGCATGACTAACACATATGCTGCCAGGGGAACTTAGTGTATTATGTATGATTCTGCCATAATTGTACGGAAATGATATTCATTTAAGTGGATGTTTATTACAGTTAAAAGTACACCTAATGAGACAAAGGCCATACGTCTAAACACAAAAGGTTATTTCTATCAGTGTTTGAAAAGCTTATTCATAGAAACTTCTCATGTCCACTTGTGTTCTTGCCCCTCTCTCATTCCACATTTATATTTTTATTGTATTGTATTATATTATTTTTATTTTATTTATTTTATTTTACTATACTTTACTATTTTATTTTATTATTTTATTTTTTATTATCATTTTAATTTATTTTATTTATTTTCCTATAATTCTACTTTATATTATTTATATTATATTATATTATTGATTTTATTTTGAGTTTAGGACTTTTCATTTTCTGCCAAATGGTCTGCTAAACAAAACGTACTTCCTATCAACTTTTGAAAATATTCCAACTCTTGATTGAAGCTGAACATTTAAGATTGTCCATGTTTTGTGACTAATAATAAAAGATTTATGTTATTTTATGTCCATGAATGGTTGGAATTCCTGAGTTAATTGTTTATATGGAGGATAGAAGCAATATGTGTATTATATATGTGAAAATATAAAGACATTTCTTGTTAAAGATGTAATACGACAGTGTATTTTTTACTTCTGTCATGTCTTCTGTCAGATTATTGGTGTGATATTTATAAACCTTATATCTTATATCTTGGCTAAGCTATGTTTACTGTGAACAGTAGATTCTTTTGATATAAATGTTGCCTGATTAAATTTGGAAGAGACATATGACAGAAATTCTGCACAGCAAGCCTGCAGGAGTTTCAGACATTAGAATGTGTATCCCTTATTAGTGTTACTTTGAGCTGTTTGGAGACATTTTCACCCACCAAAACAAGATTCCTAGCAAAACCAGTTTGTACTGAATGGTATTACATTCCTGGAAGATGCCAATTCCAATGGATATGAAACATACCCTCAGGCAAATAGTAATGCCTCTGACAGATGTAACTTTTTCTACCATAGCTTGAAGTCTATCATTGCTCACATCTATTTTTATTCTGTCTACAATGTTTTTTTTAAATGAAAAAACAGCTGATAATTTGTAAAAAGTGGTCATAGAAAAAAGCAGCCCAAACATTTCAGACTGTTCTTACAACACAAATGTAAATACATTACAAATTAGATGTCAATAAATACAGAAATGTCTTAAAATTAGTTTTTTAAAAACTGAAGAAAATGCCTGTCATGAAACAACTCACCTATTGTTTCTTGGTGAAATGCGCAAAACAGAGTTTGGCTTGCTAATATGAAAACTGACAAAAGTCTGTGAATTATTAAAACTATTCCAAGATTCCACTGACTGAATGTCATATGTGCCATAGGAAGGACACCAACTAGAGGTTAAACATCACCAGCATTGATGATGTTACCTAGCTGGATAATTAAACATTTGCACGCAAACAACCAAGCTCAGACTGTACCAAGAATTCCATAACAGAGTTGGTCTTTCTGAAATATCTAACACAAAATTAGGGCTGACGAGGTCATTCTTTCCTAAAATAAGTTCAAACAGGTTTGGTTCTATCAAATTACTGCTCCGAATGTAATGATATAATCTGTGAATTAGGTAGACCAAAAACACCTATTAGATGTGGGTCTGCTTCAGAAATACTCCTAGAAACATAGCATATTCCTCTCAGGATTGTCATAACTCAGTTCCAATCTGTTACACTTCATCTCGATAGCAATCTAGTTGGGCAGGAACCAATCAGGGAGCAAACCATACCTGATAAAGATAGAAAAGAGAAAAAAAAACAGTTGCAGTCATTACACAAATCTGACTTCCCTCGTTGACTTTGATTGTCAGAAGCTGACTGGGAAGATTACAAATGGTGGTCAGATGACCTCAGGACAGTGAAACTGTCATTTACACAAACACACACACACACACACACACACACACACACACACACATGCTGGGGATGCTGCAGTGGTTCTAAGTGTGAAAACAGAAGTCACTTTATTCCTTGCCAGTATGGAATGGCCACTAAATGAATGGACTTTTCTTTTTGTTAATCATATTCTTATTTTTTTATTTTCTAATTTTCTTTCTATTTTTTTCTTTTTGGTACATGTATTTTTAATCTTTTTTCTCTTTATCTTTTTAATTGCAATGTTTAACAAGATCATTATATTAAAAAGATAAAGACTGTTCTAGAATGCAAAGCAAGGAATAATAGATTTAAATTAGATAGGCAGATTCCAGTTGAACATCAGAAAAAACATCCTAAAAGTAAGAACAATGTGACAGTCAAGTCAATTGTCTGATGAGGTCAATTGTCTATTCATCCATCTGGAAGTCTTTAATTTGGATTGAAAACTAAGCATGGGGTTGCATTAATGACATAAATGGCCTCTTCCAATTCTATGATTCTGTGATAAACAACAACAACAACCCTCATTTGTTGACAGCTAACTGTGAAGCTTTTTATTTTTTTTTAAAAAAGGTCTGGGCCTGACATCTGTTATTGAACAACCATATATGATGGCACACATATTTGTCTTGAAACAGGAACAGAAGTTGGATGACAAGAGGCTATAAAAAGAAAGTTAGAAATAGGAAGAGTTGTGAATCCAAATAACAGCAGCTGCAACTTGAAACACAATTTCATGTCTTTACCATAAATACATGTGAATGAGAATGTGCTGGTTTCGGTTTCATTTAAAATTATCTATCTATCTATCTATCTATCTATCTATCTATCTATCTATCTATCTATCTATCTATCTATCTATCTATCTATCTATCTATCTATCTATCTATCTATCTATCTATCTATCTAATGTGTATAGCTGCCCATCTCACCAAAACTTTGGGCAGTGCACAGCAATTAGATAAAAAGGTATAAAAACAACATATACAAAAATATAAATTAAGAAATAGTTATTGTACAAAACAAATATACAAACCCTAGACAAAGAGAGGATAAGAATGAAAGAGCCATCAAAGCAGATCTCTGGTTTCCTTGGAGCCTCAAGTCTGATGATCTAACCAGGTCTTGTAGGATTTCTGAAATATCAAAAGGGAAGGAGTTAATCTAAATTCAGAGGAGAAAATATACCCTAAGGTGCGTGCCCTGGCAGAGAAATAATTTCTTCAGGAACCCACCAAATGTAGGTCTCTAGTTGATAGTACTTGCAGCATGCTTTCTCTGCCAGGCCCAATTGGACAGGCTAATATAACTAGTGATCCCCCAGATAGCCTGGTGCCATGAAGGGTTTAGAGGTTGAAAACAGCACCATAAATTGGATCCAAAAGCAACCTGGTAACCAATTTGTAGAATAAAGGTGTAACAGATGTAATATGTTCTAGAATTGCACCACTGCATATTGTATTAGTTGAAGCTTCTGGAAAGTTTTCAAGAGTAGCCCCATGTAGCTAAATTGCAGTAATCCAATCTGGAGCTGACTGATTATTGCTTGGCACAAGCAATAGTAAGAAGGAAAAACTTTTTTTGTTGCCCAGTTAATACTCTCAGGATCATTTCTCCCAACCTAAAATTTAGTCAACAAGGGCAAATTGATTTTTTTGCTAATTTTCAGTCTAGAATGTTAAACTTCTTTTGGTCTAATGATCATTGCAAATTCTTAATCCTTACATTCAAATAAAAGTCCATAGGGAGAAAATTATTGTAACATCTCATCTGACATTAGTATGTCAACAATCTGCCTCTTGCATATGTTCTTTTTTTAACAGAGGTAAGCATGTTCTATTTTATTAAATATATTTATAAAATTACCTCAGATCAAAAATGCATATAATCCAACCTTCTGCATTTCAGATAATCTAGCAAGCAAATAAACAACAATGATAAGCATTCACATTGTTTTGTCCTGCAATTGGTAAACAAAAGTATATTTTCTTGGTATCTGAGCTTCAAGTTTGAAACAATGATATTTTAAAACTTTGGCAGACTGACTAAAAGATTTCTATAAATCATTGATATGGCCTGGTGAAAAATGCTGATCTAGGAGGATATTTAAGTTGATAGTTTTGTCATTGCAAGCTCTTATATTTCTTGCAATTCAACTGCTAAGTAAACATGAGACTTAAAGTTATGAAATTAAATCCATCTGAGTTGAAGACGTTTCTCGTATAAACAAAACACAATTTTTATTTTAAATAACAATGTAATTCTACCACAAACAAATGTCTTCAAAATGTACACTATTTTAATGGCATAGTAGGTCAATTATATTGTTTTCTCTTGCCAACTGCTCAGGACATATAATAAATTTACCTGCACATAGCTTTCAAATGAATCTAGTAGTTACTTCTATTCGGTATCCTGCTGTTTCTATATAAGAATCATGAAGGGTTTCCAGTTAAATGCCACACTTGTCTTATGAGTGGAATACCAGGAATCAATCTTGTTTTAATGCAAGAAAAGTAAAAAAAAATGAATATAGTTTCAACAAAGGATTTAAAATGCAGCCAATTATGCATAAAAAGGTAAACAAGTCATGCCTGAAGTATACCTAATGCATGCTTGAAGACTCCATTAGAATATTGCACATTTCACATAAAAATATAATAACATATACACACAGATCACTAATGGAGCTAAATTTTCTCCTTTTTGCATTATTAATATCCCTTTTAAAAGTTGCACTTTCTTTGGAATACTTTTGAACAAATATATACCTTCTTTACATGGTGTAAAATAATATAGTAAACTTAGTGGTGTCTTGCTATAATTTACCAGCTGAATCATAATAGCTCAGTCTTCAGAGGTAAAAAGTAACTACATTTAATCATTAAATTTTGGGAGAATTGCTTCATAATTATTAAGGATATTAATAATGGAAAAGACAGGCATTTGTTTCTCTTCAATATTCTTGTCATTTATTTTTATTGTGACATTGGGAAGACATTTACCCAGTCAAAAAAATATTTTTTGGAAATGAAATGCACTTAATTATTAATTATTTTTCCTCCCAAATCACAGATTGTATAGGAGCAATCAGATTAGGACTGGGGAAATAGAATGTAAAAGTTGTCCTGGGCCTTAATATCATAATGGCAGTCCACAAGACAGTGATCAGGTATACTGATATTCTACAACAGTTTCTACCTTACACCCAAAATCACTTCTCCAATTATTTATTACTTTAAAAAAATGGTTTTCAAAGTCCAAAACAATTTCAACTTTCACAATTTTTTTTTAAAAAACACAATTTGTTCTTTATAAAATAATGACCAAATTGTATTATAATGAATTGTTGTAATACACAAAAATGTTGTCTTTTTTTAGTATTGTTACAAATGTTACAATTGTTATAATTCAAATATTATTGTGCAGAACTAATTAGGAAGCTACAATTATGAACTCATATGAACCCTTATTTAAAAATAATCAGCCTAATAGATGATATATTTTATTCTGTAATAAAAGTGTTTTTTAATGGATTTTCCCCTGATATCTTTTGTTGTTAGTGATGACTTTCAATTGGGAAGAATACATTGTCCTGTGTAATGTGTTCATTTATTCATAAAATGCCACTGGTATAGAAGAAGCAAGAAGAAAAACTAAAAGTCATCCTAAAGCAGCAGGAACAGATAACAAGTTGGCCCACCCCATTATTTTGTTACCTAGAGCTATATGTCAAATTATTCCAAAAAAAACAGAATATGGCATTGAAGTGCTCTTGCAGATAAAGTGTGAGAGAGATCTGCTTAATAATAAATCTTGAACAATGGCAGAATTCCTTTGACTAATTTACACATAAGAATTCCTGCCAGAGAAACATTATATTTTCATAATAATGATCTGTTAGAAGCTTCTTAAAAATATTATCCTGAGCTGATACTTATTTGCCAGATATGTTTGTATGGTTTACTCTTAGAGAAAAAAAATAGCACATATTCCAAAGATGTTAAGAAAAGGCTTCTGTGTTTGTAGACAAAGCATATATATATAAAGTCTCTAACTGTATGTACTTTTGTAAATACATACAAATTAACTGTATATGTGAGTGGAAAAATTACAGAAGTTCAATGTACTCATGCTTATATGTGTTCGATAAAATTATAGTTCAGTCATATTTTGCATGCTCGTCTGAATCTCAAAAAAGATATTGAAAAGTTAAAGCAATTCCCCTATGAAGACTGCTTTCAATCTTTTGGGCTTTACAGCCCAAAACAGACTTAGCAAAGGAGAACATAGTAAAGGTATATTAAAATGTACACTTTCTGGGTGGTGGTTGATTTTTAAGTATCATAACCTGCTGAAATACAGATTCAGGACAAATTGTAGCACATAACAGACACTGTTGGGATGCAATATTAATTATTGTTGGATAATTAGTTCTTAGAAACTTCTTGGAAACATCAACTCATCTAGGCAAGTTCTTATTGGGTTTTTGTATTTGTATAATTCATATATTATTATTAGCCATGCATCAGAGGTGGTATTCAGCAGGTTCTGACCAGTTCTGGAGAACAGTAGCATTTTGAGTAATTTGCAGAACCGGTGGTGACCGTCCCCCAAGCGTGGGGAGGGAATGGGGATTTTGTGGTAACCTTCCCCTGGAGTGGGGTGGGAACAGAGATTTTACAGTATCCTTCCCTTGCCACACCTACCAAGCCATGCCCACAGAACCAGTAGTAAACATTTTTGAATCCCACCACTGCCATGCATGTCAGATTGCATTGTTTATGAGAAACGAACATTGTGCATAGACAACAAATCAGGACTTGGAAACCTCAAGGTTTGCAAATGGCTCTTCCTTCTTCCCTCTATCTTTCTTCCTGCAAAAATAAGAAAAAGGTAAAGAATAGAATAGAATATTGAGAAAGGACAAAGCTGACTGATTATATGAGGCCACAGCATTGGATCCCTTGACACACAATGCCCACCTTGGTTTATAATATTAAACCAAGACCGAACCTTATATTTGTTAGACCTGTTGAGTATATGGATTACTTATGCTACCTGAGGTCTTCTCAGCCAGTTTATTTTGCATATATCCATGTTATATCCATGTTAAAACCTGTAACTGATTCTTCCCAGGACAGATTTCATAGTAGTATAGTTGAATTAATTGATTATGTTTCATACTGATCTGCACAGCTGATTATTTAGCATAATAGGAGGGTTTAGAAGGCTCTGCAGTAAAGTGTAACAGGTTCATTTAGGCTAGGTTCATCTATCTTAGAAAGGGAAGGTTGGAGACTGAATGTTAATTCTCCAGGACCATTGAGTCCAGTTATATCTTTTTGAGGAGAGTGTCCTTTCATGCTGAGGGGAGCACCACCTCATTCAAGGAACCTGATGCCCACACATCTGCATAATAGCATGCCATGTTGTGATTAGTGTTAAACATCTAGGACAAACCTGTATCTCTTCACTTCCTTGAAAGCCACAGGATCAAGCTTGTTCCAAAACTCACAGTCTGTGAACTTCAGAGTTATTCAGCTGGAATTCAACTCTGGAGAAATCCAAGTCATTTTATCTACCAGATAGCAAGAATGTTCCTTACACTTGAGATGGTACTGTGGCTGATCCCTCCCCATCAAGGATCAGATCATATCTTTTGGTTTGCAGGGCTTCAGCGGCAGGCAGGAATCTGTGATTGTGTGTAGTTTCTGCCTGGGCACACCCGCTGGAGTGCCCTGATCCAGCTGGCTTTGGGGCTAAGCCACCCTGTAGAGTTCGGTGAAGATGGGGGAGATTCCAGCAGGGTCAAGGAAAGTTGCATCTTTCCTCCCCAGCTGGCTAAACTCCCTTTCCCGAAGGCAGTAGAGCGGCGGTCAGAAATGGCCACCTCAAAAAAGCCCTCATCCGGAAAAGAATGTGCAGGAGGAAGAAAGTGCTGAAGTGAAAGTTTTGGCTGACCGGGATAAGAACACCAATTAAGGCATCCTGGAACTCAAAAATTTAAAAAAGGATACATCGTTCCCAAAGAAGATTCGGAAGCAGTGAATGAAAGTAAAAAGGGGAAAAAAAACTTTTTTCACTCTCCTTCCTTATGTTGACAGCAAACAGAGATAAATGAGAAATTGGAAAATCTGCTTTGGCATCAACCAAGGTATTTTAAGCTGGAAAATTTAATGCCAAGGGGAAATAATAGATTTCTGAATATAAAAGGAAAGAAGGAATTTTATATTTTTTGCTGTAAGTGGGAAGGGAAGGAAGAGATAAGAAACAGGATTGGAAGAAGGAGATAGCCTGGAATCTAAGAATCTAAAGTTACATTTTAACAGGACTTCTAAAAGATACATTTAACTGGAACTTTGTAACTAAATACTAACCCCAGGAAGAGAAAAGTTAAAAAAGGAAAGAAGGTGTTAAAAGAAACAGCTTGTGTGTATTTGATTGCTTGCTGACTTTGGGACTTTTGGAACTAATATTTGAAGGATTAAAAACACTTGGGTGGTTGTTTTAAAAGAAAATAAAACTCTCTATAATGGCATCACTTGTGGATGAATTGAAAATAGAATTTAAAAAACTAAAGAAGAGGAACAAGAAGGGAAGGGCTCTCTTGGTTCCGTTTTCAATTCCTAGAAATGACAATCTCACCTACCAGAAATTACAAGAAAAGACTACGCACAAGAAGAAATTGGGACAAAGAAGAAGCCATTTTAAATGAACAATTAACTCTACTTGGGGAAGAAAGGGGAAAGAGGGGAAGATGAAGAGAATTTGAGACCTAAAAAATTCAACAAAAAAGGGGAAAAATAAGGTGAAAAGTGGATATAATGTGGAGAAAGCAACAGAAAAAAGGGAATACAGAAAAGGGAAATTGAGGTGGAGAGACAAGGGGGTAAAAAAAGGCAGAGAGAAGAAGCAAAAGAGGAGGGAAGGGAAGAGAAGCTACAAGGGTGTGAAGAGAAATTACAAAGGTTTGGAGCAAGATGTAAAAATACAGGACTTATTTCGAGATATGGGTAAAATTTAATTGAAAAAGGGTTCTTGCAAAGGTACATATGATTGTATTGTTAATATTTGTATTTAGAAATAATGTTAGAATTGGAAAAAAACGTATAAATTTAGTGAAACATTTGTGAAATAAATAAATGGAATGAATTAAATGAGAGAATTAATTTAGAAAGGAATGGGAACATTTAATGACATAGTTTTAAAATGCAAGTGAAGTGGGAAGTAATTATGGAAGTTATAAACGTTCCCATAGAAGCATGATACTCACTACTTCAAAAGTAATGTGTTAAATGTTTAAAATTAATAAATGAATTAACATTAATGGTAGAATGAATTGGTATAGATCATTGTTTTAATTATATTATATATTTCATATTTTTTTCTTTTCTTTTTCTTTTTAAAATTAGCGTGTAGCTTTAATGTACTATGCAGAATCCGAATGGAAGTTATGTTCTATGTTAAGTGTTATATTTTTAGGGAAAGATTAAAGGCGTCATACTCCAATCAAGTTGACCACAGGAGGAATTTTGTTTAATGAGAAAAGTAAAGATAGCTGAAAGAGGACAGACAAAGAATATCAGTATAATGATCTGATTTGAGATGAAACAAATAAAAATAAAATTAAGAAAGTTAAAAGACGGAGAAGCTATATAGAAATGTAGAATGGCTAAGCTATGAAATGGTATAATAAATGAGCATAGAGAGCATGAATTTGAATTGGTGTCTGTACAAAGAAATGTAACCCGGGATCAGGCTGCTTTCAGAAAAGAGGTTTTATGATTTCATGTTCTGTGTTGTGTTTGTTTATGTTTGTTTCTAAAAATCAATAAAATTTTCTTCAAAATACAACAAAGGATCAGGTCACATAAGAAAGGTTGCCACCAGCAGATTTGGTAAAACAGAAAATTAAGATGGATTCCATCCTTTTTATGGGCTTCAAGTGATTTAACAAGTGGTTCCCTGCCCAGTGGCTATGGTGGGTGTGGCCTAGTCGACCTCCTGCATCACCCTAGGAGTGAAAATGGGCCATGGGGGGAACCCGCTTCCACCTTCTCCAGAGCTCTCTGGAGCCTTCAGGAGGCCTGTTTTTTGCCCTCCCCAAGCTTCCGCATGGGCGGAATCCATCCATACCTGCAATCCAAAATGGGCTCTGTGGGAACTCCTGGGAGGGGCAGAGTTGGGTGGGTGGGGACAACCAATTATTGGAACTACTGGTTCACTGAACCAGTTAAATTAAAGTCCAGTTTGGCCAAACCAACGTGAACTGGCTGAAGACCTCCCCCCCATTATTGTCTTGTTGTAATTTCTAACATTAATTCTTACTCATGTTGAAATTTACTCTTTAGCTTTCTCCAAGAGTGCTCCAGGCATCTTTTTCTGTTCTTCATTTTCCAGAAGACCCAAAACTCAGGAGGGCACAATCAAGAAGAGAACCTCCTTCTCTCCTGGCCCTCCCAGGTTTGGTAGTGCAAGCAAGGTTGACTTCATACATACATCATAGTTATGGGTATATTTATTACAAGCCTACCTAGCAAACAACAGAAATAACCAAAGCCTACAACCAGCATGAAGCTCATAACTTAGCTCCTGCTGGGAACTCCTGCAGATTGTACAGTATATCACTGTTAAACAATAAACCTAATTTATCCAATAGTGTTCTAGCCTCCAGTGATCCCTTTACCTGACATGGCCCTGATATTCCAGCCTGCCACCCATATTCCCCAACACTCATCTCTCCCAGCTCTTATTCTCCTTCCCTGGCCAAGGCATCTATTTATCCCACTCAGTTCCTGGTTAACAGAAATCAGTAGTTCTCTGAGAAGGCTTTGAAATCCCTTCATCTGCAGATGATACCATCTGCATAACTTGTAGGGAGATTTTGTAAGTTCCATGATGAACAAAGACTCTGTTCTTTTAGCAATGGTCAAATGGAGGATGTTATTTATTATGTCTGCCTCATTTACAATGAGATCAGCACCAAATTATTAATGGCAAATAAACTCAAAGGTTCCGACCTTGAAAAGTTGAATTATAGCCTTGGAGATGTGTTTTTAATTATCAGCAATCAAGTTGCTATTTTTGTTCTGCTGTCATTTAAAGTTAAGGAAAAAATACCTCAGTACTTAGTTGTAGCTTTGGCTTTCTTTTGTTGTAATCTTTTTATATCTAATACTTCTATTACTCTATTTCATAATTGCACATAATTGCACATAATTGTTATATTGTTATTTTATTATATTTTATGATATTCCTGTGTTATGACTTGTGTTTACAACAATAAATTTAATATTTTACTTATTTGTCTCACCCACTTATACTTATCTGATATGCATTCATTCTTTTCTCATTCACCTTGGGTCTTCAGGGCAACATAACAACATTACTTCAGGCTTAACCTGTGGATGGTATTTGTCACAGTAATGATGATTTAGTAGCTGACCAGCTGCTGTAATATTGTAATACTGTAATGTTTTAATGATGATACAAAGGTAGCAATAAGTCAAACAGGGTTATTTGACTGCTACCACTTTAAGAGGCTGTAATATAAGTGAGACTCTGTGAGGGTGTATCTCTCTCTCCAAGTGTGCTTCCATTGTGTAGGTGATTACTGATTGCTGTTTGTTCAAGGCCTGTGTCAAAGCACTTGTATATGTATCTACTTTTCTAGGGATAAAACCATTACATGTAAATACAAACCTGTGTGCTGTATTTGCTCCTGAGCTGTCTCACCTAATCGAACTGTGCACTCTGATTGTATTTGACAGGAATGGAAGACAGTTACTATAACAAGTCATTTGTATTCTTCATCCCTCATCTAATAGAGGGGGGTGTCAAACTCACATCGCACAGCAGTGTCACGTGATGTATGGGACTTCCCCTCCTTTGCTAAACTGGGTGGGGGAGGGACCAGCATGTGATGCATCCAGCTCCCGGGCTGCGAGTTTGACACCCCTGTAATAGAGGAACAGATGAAACTGCCTGAAGGCTAAGGTACTCTGCTTACCCAAGAGAGAGAATCATGAGTTCTGTATTAAGTACCAGCTATCTTTCAGGAGAAGAGCCAGCTTGATGTAGTGCTTAAGGAACCAGGCTAGTAACCAGGAGATCTTGAGTTCTAGTCCTATTTGAAGTACAAGGTCAGACACTCTCTCTTATCCCTAGGAAGCAGACAATGGCAAACCATTTCTGAAATCTTACTAAAAAGAAAGCAAACAAACAAATCTAGGAATTAATATTAATTGAAAGGCAGGGAAGTAGGCAGGAAATGGTTAATGCTTGAAAGGACAAACCTTTCCAACCTTTTTTCGTAATCTAATCTTATACTTGAATACTGAAAGAGCATTTTGTATTGATTTTATTCTTTTTAAATTTTACATGGTTAGTGCTGATTATTATATTCACCTTCATCTGTTTCCTTTAGTAATACAATTGACATAAAATGGAGATAAAACATTCTTGCTTTCTCTTAAAATGCATAGGTGAATTTGCTTGAGATAGAAAATATTCTTAGTGGGGGGAAGAAGCTGGTGTCACGACGATACTGCATGCAATCTCGGAGGTCTGAGATAACAGCCGATATCTTTGCCCCTGGATGGTCCAAATGGACATAAACTATCCCGAAGAGATGGTGATAGTGAAGGGTGCGCCCTGTAGATCCCAGGAATATCGCAAAGTCCCTGGTTGATCCAGGAGAAGCCCTTTTGCCAGCGGCAGAGAGGCAGACATCAAAGCTGCTGAAGTTGGGACAGCTCCGAACAGAAGAGGCTGAAAGAGAAAGTGTGTCAGTTTGGTGAGGATTTTTCTTTTATTATTCTAAGACTTACTTAAAGACACCTAAGGAGAAAAAAAAGATCTGGTAAAAGTTTTGACAGAAAACAGAAAGTGTCAAAGTAAGCTGGGTTTTTTTTTCTAGAATATGGCGTGGATTCTCATATACGATGAGTTTTGACGGGCAGGACTTGCATAACTGGACTGGTTTTTTATCTATTTAATAGTCTAATTATTTTTTTTTCTTTCCTTTTTTGACTTTGAGGTTCCCTTAGATATTTTTACTATACTTGTTTTTTTATTAACTTTTTATATTTTATACATTCTTGTCTGGGAAAGGAGGGGGAGAGTGAGAGTAAAGAATAACTTTGTAGACGACTGCCCAACTAGAGGCTTGAAAATATTTTACGATGAAGCTGAGAAAGTTGCAGCAAGAAAGCTTTGAAATTCTTTTCAAGACACTGTCCTTGTGTAACACTAGAGGAAGAGCACGTAGCGAGGTGTTATTGCAGGCTGTTCTTCTGGATTTCCATCCAACCATGGAAACCTTGCTTTGCAAGCTTTAGGAGAGAGTTATGAAGAAGCCTCTGGACTAACAAATAAAAGTGCGTGTGTCTCGTTTCCTTTTATTTCTCTTAATTGTGCTAACCCCCTCCCTTACCACTTTATCTGTTTCACTTCTTTCTTTTCCTAAATCTCATATGTTTGTCAATAATCTACTCACATCTGAATATTTTATATAAGGGGAAACCTCTAAAATTTTTAACTTCTTGGTGTCTAACTTTTTGGGTCCACTTCTACTTTTTCATTTGAGAATTCTAATTTCGGATCAACGTGTTGAAGAACCTGCAAGAATTGTTTTTATTTTCTCTCAATTTTTTTTCCTCTTTTTAATCTTTTTAATTTTTCTCCTTCCTTTCTACTTAATATTTGAGTTGGATCTAAGTTAGAAGAACCTGAGAAATTTTCTCTGCTCCTTTTAATTATATTGTTTTTCCATCTATTAGGTTTTTTCTCTCTAATTTTTCATTCTTATTGGATCATCATGAATGGACTATCCAATAACCTTGCACTTAGGATTTAAAGAACCTGATGATCCGGACACACGATTTGTTTGAAAAATGCTAAGGCAAGAGTTTAGGCGAAGTATTTAAGTAGCTTCTGGTCTCCTCAACTTTCTTACTTCCGCACTCCCCATCATCTGGAGACCACACGTCAAATTCCAGGACAGTCGGCAATTCAAGCAGATCTAGAGACAGAGACACAATGAGATCAAGAAAGAGTTGACTAAGATGATTATGCATGGAATCGAAAATTAAAATAAATCAGAAACATGTGAAAAGAGCATAGAAAATATTGAGCAAGAAAGAGAATATTGAACAAGAAAGGGAACTGATGAAAGTGAGAATATTCAACAATGATGGTGAAGTATGATTAGAGATGTTCCAAAAAATTGAAGAAGAAGATAAACAAAGAGACAAAAGATTGAGATATTTGATATCAGATTAACAGTGGTTGAACAAGATAAAAGTGGGATGCTGAAGATGGGAGATGGACAGATCATAATTCTATCTCAGATTTCAAAACATAAGGAAAAAAAGGATAAAACTAGCTGAATAAAGATAGAAAATATTGGCTGAAGCTTTGAAAAATAGAAGAGAAGATGGATGGATAGAAGTAGATGAGTATACCGAGTTTTTAACAAGATATGCGATGAGAAATAACCTACCAAGAGAAGATCATATCAGATTTACAAAAAAAAAGCATTAAAACACAAATATTACAATGGTTAAGAGAGAAAACATTGAAAACAAGGCAATGGAATTGTGTTTGAAAGCATATCCCAGAAGAGTGAGAGAGATGAGAAGACAATACCGATTTCTGACTAAAAGTCTATGAGAAAAAGAGGTGAATTATAGATGCTAATCCCAGATTAATGTTTAATGGCAAGCATCAGAAGACTAGAATTGACTCAATCGAGAAAGCTAAATTTTCTGTGCAGAATTTTTTGGAAGGAGAGAGGAGAGGCAGAAAAAGAAGATTTCACTAATTGAATTCCAAGATGACCAATATGGAGACTGAAAAGAAGAGGCGGCAGTAGGTGGATCAGGTGGAAGATTAAAGAACAACGTGAACCAAGATCACGAGAGCTGCCAATCTATTTATAAAGTATAATCATGGAAGAGAAAAAAAATGATTACAATGAATATAAGATGGACTTAATTCAGCTGTTAAAAGAAGGTAAAATTTTTCACAAATTAGGAAAGTAAATTTTGATTAACTTTTCTATAAGAACATATTAAAAACACTATGAAAATTATTTGATACAACCAATTAAGGAAAATATTTACTTCTTTGCCTCTGAGAAGAGGAGTGGTATTTTAAGTTAAATATGACCATCTTCAGCAAATTTGATTTATACTGATGAAGATGGAAAGCGTATTAATGGTGGAATAATGGATAAGTAATATGACAACACTCTGATCTGCAATTTATGCTCCGAATGATGAACAAGAAGAATTTTATAAAAAATTACATATGAAAATAATTGAAGCTGGACAATGTCATATAGGTTATGATGGAGGATTTAGAATGGAATTGTAAGAAATAAACTGGTTATATAGCAAGCAACACAACAACTAAAAAAAATAGAAAGAGCTCTCCCAATCCTTTTTTAAAATGATACGATGTGAATAACACTTAAAAAGATATATGGAGAGAAAGAAATGTAAACAACCAAACAGTACACTTTTTACCTCAAAAGACATTTATCATGGTCCAATGATATAGATTTCGGACTTCCAACAGAACTAATAATCTAATTCAGAACAAATATCGAAACAAGTACTGGGCAGACCAATCCAAGAATGGACAATTTGAAATGGAAAGGAACAAAAAAGAAATCGAGATCGGACGTTAATGAATATATTCATAAAGGAAAGGATTTTATATCAGCAATGGAGAAAGAATAGCTTTTTTCTTTGAGAAAAAAAAAAGAAGACAGTCTCAATCCATGAATGTTGGGACACAATGAAGGCATATGCTAGGAGGCTGATAATATGACTACACAAGGAAAAGGAATATCAGGAAAAGGCAAGCCACGAAGCTTTAGAAGATGAGTATAAAAAGACTTGAAAAGAACGCAGAAAACACTAACAGAAAAAAGACATTAAGCTAAAACTGATACAATTAAACATAAAATGAGTTTAATAAAGAAAGATTAGACAGAAAAATTAGAAGTGCTAAACAGAATTATTTTGAGGATGCAAACAAACCAGGTAGATGGTTAGCATAAAAATTGAGAAAGGAAAAAGAATCAAGGAAAATACAGCAGTTTAACAGATTGATCAAGGTCAAGTTGACATGGCAATAAAGAAAAACATTTGAGACCTTTTATGGGCAAATTATATGAGCAAGAGAAATTGATGAGGAAAAGAGTTAACAGTATTTACAGAATGCTAATCTACTAAGATACCTAAAGAGACTGAAAAAATGTTAGAAAGCAATATTAACCATGATAGAGTTAAGTGAAGCACTTAAACAAATATGGGAAGGTACCAGGCCCAGATGGACTTCCGGCAGAATTCTATAAAACATTACAAGAATCGCTGAACCCTCCATTTGCTAGAAGTCATGAATGAAGTTATGTCAAAGAAGAAGATACCTAAGAAACATGTCAGAAGCCTACATTACTTATTCCAAAAGAAGAACTTTATCCATTACAAATTAAAATTATAGATCCATTTCTCTTATTAAATGCAGATATTGAAAATTTTCACATCATATTTGGCAGAGACTCAAAAATATTTAATAAATTTTATTCATCCTGACCAAATGGATTTCGTGCCAAAGAGACAAATCAAAGATAATATGAAATAAATATTGGAACACTTTGGAATTTGAATAAGGCACACCCTGAAAAACAAATGGCTTTGATATTTTTGGATGCACAAAAGGCATTTGATAATGTGAACTGGAGATTCATGTCATTATTATTAGAACAGATAGGCTTCGCCAGAAAATTTATTCAAGCAATACAAGCCATATATAAGAAGCAAACGGCAAAGGTAATGATAGAAGGAGAATTAACAGACTCTATCAATATAAGAAAAGGTACAAGACAAGGTTGCCCACTTTCACCTTTGCTATTTATACTAACTTTTTAACTTTGTGGACTTGTGCGGATGCAAAAAAATTGGACTAAAATCCACACGTGGTTGGAAAAAATGACTAAAAAGCATTTTGATTTAAAACCAGAGATATTTTTATTGGGAATTCTGCCTGATACATATTGCAAAGATTTAAAATATTTGATTGTAAATGTATTAACAGCAGCTAAGATTGTATTTGCTAAAAATTGGAAAAATGTGAAAATACCATTGCAGGAGGAAACTATCAAGAAAATACTGGAATGTGCTGAAATGAGTAGATTGATGTTTGAAACTAGAGAACAAGAGGAAAAAACAATTTTACAAAATTTGGGATCTTTTCTATCAATCGCTAGGTAACAAAATAAAATAATAATAGAATATGTAGAATTTTAGAAAATAATGAATATATAAAGATTTATTTATTTTCTTTTTTTATTATTATTATATATATATAAAGTTTTTAGGATAGATTTGGGAGGACTATATGAATGGTTATAAAATAAACTAATATAGCTATCTCGCAAAGTATGAATGAACAAAATTATAGTCAAATGATTGATTAATAATAATACAAGGATATTCAATTTTTGATTGATAATATGAGTTATCATGTAATGTAACTGTAACGGAGACTATGAAATCGAAGCACAAAAAATTTGCAAACCAACTGACACACTGCTTGTATATTTATGGAAGAAAGATGGATGTTTTATGTTTTGTTTGTTTTTTTGTTTGTTTTTAAAAATCAATAAAACTTAACCAAAAAAGAAAAAGAAAATATTCTGAATGGGAAACAAATGATAAAAATGCTTTTATTATATATGCCATTGTTTGGTTATGTGTTAGCTCATCAACTTTCTATTACAGAACATAATTTTTGTTTTTGCATACATGGTGTATCTAGATATTCTGTTTCTGTCAAAAGAATATTATTTGTATCCTTTATCAGTTTCAGAGTGGTCTTTGATATGATTCCTGTGAGCAGCTGCAGAATATGCTAAAAGGTATGCATCACTGAATAAATTCAGCTCAGTAAACAAATATTTCATGCAAATTCAGCACAGTGTAAGAAATCATCTATCACATTCTAGCAGCACTTTAAGAGGAGGCTATATTTCTCTTGTTTAATTTTGATCTCAACATTTCTTCAACCTGAATGTCAAATACTTTGATTCCGTCCACACATACCCCAAATTCTAAATGCCAAGAGAAGAGTCTTTGATTTTTTTTTATAATATAATTATCCTTTTTCCAAGTGACATGTTCAAATTTAAAGTATTAATTTTGATCCAAGAGCTGACTAATTTTTTTCCATTTTGAGGATATTTGTATTGTTCTTTCTGTTTCTATTGTTGTAAACAGCTGTAAATTAACTTCAAATATTCTATGAAATTGATCAGTCCTTCCTTTCATGGACTATGTCCCCTCCAAATCTGTTATTCTGACTAATATCTACATAACTACTTTTCCGTCACTGGAAAAGGAATCATACCGCGGGTACTTACATGTGTGCTGTTTAGCTTCCTTCGGGTATTATCCCACGTCATTGTAGTTCTGTTAAAGTTGTAGCAACGTTTCAGCAGAATCTCATCTGCCATCATCAGGCTTCTGTATGGAAGTGTGTCTCACAGTTCCTCTGTTTCAAATTTGAGGCTGGTCTATTCTGATTGGCTATTAACCTGGGTCTGTGTTCATTGGACTTGGAGTTTGATTGATTGGTGTTTCTGGTTTCTTCTGTCTGTTTTGTGGCTTTGATTGGCTGGCAGCACTCTGTTCTTGTGTTGGAGGCTTTCAATGCAGCTTGGCTTCGTGTGAAAGGACGGCTGCTCTTCATCAGCAAGCTGGGTTTCACCTGGGTGCCTGGTGGGGGGGTGTTTGAGTTGGAGCTATCAGAGGGAGTCTGTTTGTGCCCAGGTGTTTGTCTGGCTTGTGCAGTAAAAAAGCTGGAACACACCTCCTCACTAGTCCAACACATGAAAACCACAGGTCACAACATCAACTTCAATGGCACTAAAACCCTAGCCACTATAGAAAACCCCAGCCACAGAATCATAAGAGAAGCCATAGAGATTGAAAAAAGACCTGAAAGCATGAATAGAAGATTTAGGACATACATTGTATGAAAAAGATTTCAAAATTATAGTTGATTGTAAATTAAGTATCACTATATAATTAAGAAAGGTATATAAATAAGAATCAATACAAGCATCTTTTCGTATCATAGGAAGTAAATAGTTCCATTCTCCACTGATCAGAAACCATATCAAATAATACATCTAAATTATATCAGAATCTAAAAATATATCAGAATCTAAAAATATATCAGATATCAGAATCTAAAAAAAGATGCTTAAACATGGAATTTTTGGATACATAAATTAGCCACATGAATATCACATGTAATGGCAATATTACATGGTCCTTGTTTTAAGCACAATATATATCAATTTTAAAAACCTTTTAATTTATTATTAAACTGCTATAGATTAGTGTATATATATATATATATATACACAGACATACAAAAAAGTAACTGTATATGAATATACATAATATGTATGAATATACAGAATATATGTTTATGGAAGGAATATATATGACTGTACAGAGTGTTTATGAACATATTAAATATAAGTATAATGCACAGAGAGTTTATACAAGATATGTTATATATTATCAAGGAACGTATCAGTTTGTGTGTGGGGATAGATGAGTTGAGGAGTTCAATAAGGAGACCGCTGTATGGTAGAAGTTGTTTTTTAGCCTGCTGGTCCTAGACTGCAGGCACCTAAACCTCTTCCCAGATGGAAGAAGATTAAACAGTTTATGGGCTGGATGGGAGAAGTCCTTAACAATGTTATGGGCTTTTCGCAGACATCAGTTCCTCTGAATGTCCACAGTGGCAGGAAGTGGGATCCCTATAATGCGTTGGGCAGTTTTCACCACCCTTTGTAATGCCTTCCTTTCTTTAATGGTGCAATTTCCATACCAAACTGAAATACAGCTGGTTAGGATGCTCTCAACTGCACAACGGTAGAATTTGATCAGAATAGTTGGAGAAAGGTGATTCTTCCTCAGTAATCTCAAAAAGAAGAGGCGCTGGTGAGCTTTCTTGATCAGGCTGATGGTGTTGATCTGCCAGGACAGATCCTCAGAGAGCTGGATCCCCAGGAACTTGAAGCTGGTGACACATTTTCCAGTTCTCCCATTGATGTATATAGGAGAATGTGTGTAAGCATTCTTCTTCCTGAAATCCACAATGAGGTCTTCGGTCTTGTTAGCATTGAGTAATAAGTTATTGTCAGCATACCATGTAACTAGGCTCTGCACCTCCTCCCTGTATCCTGAGTCATCATCATCATTGATGAGTCCAATCACCCTGGTGTCACCTGCAAACTTGATAATGGTGTTAGAGCCATGCACAGGCCTGCAGTCAAAAGTGAAAAGAGAGAACAGGAAGGGATTCAGCACACAGCCTTGGGGAACGCCAGTACTTAATGCGATGGTGGATGAGGTGGAGTTATTCAACTTGACATGTTGTGGTCTGTTTGTCAAGATGTCCAGTATCCAATTGCAGAGAGTAGTATTGATGCCAAGGTCACCAAGTTTAGTGATCAGCCTGGAGGGAATGACTGTATTGAATACTGAACTGAAGTCAACAAACAGCATTCTTGCATAGGTGTTCTTATTGTCTAGGTGTGTTAAAATAGTGTGTAATGCTATGGAAACAGCATCCTCGGTGCTCTTGTTCTTGCTATAGGCAAATTGATAGGAGTCCAGTGTGATTGGGAGACAAGCTTTGAGGTGTGCCAGGACTATCCGATTAAAGCACTTCATGACTGTAGCAGTAAGTGCTATAGGGCAGTCATCATTCAAACACTCTGACTTGGAGTGTTAAGGCACCGGCACTATGGAGTTGGTCTTGAAGCAAGTAGGTACAGTTGCTTGGGAAAGAGATAGAATGAAGATTCTATATCATACACCTTGGGAAGATGACTCATTTGTAGGATAGTTAGATAATAAAAACATATTCATAACCAATAAATAATCAATATTGAACAACAAGCTGCTGATTTGGGAAAGATTCAGTACACATTTTTCTTAGTTTGGATTTGTTAAATTTGTTTTAAAGCTTACACTCCAACTGTAATTTTTCCTCCCATTTCCCAATGGAATCTCTGCCACAAATTTTCAGAAATAGAATCAGACATACATTTGGCTGCTGAAAATGGCCCTTTGAGTTTCAGTTGCCCATAGATGCCTTGTAGATACAGTATTGAAAAGATAAATATCTTAGCAACCACTGGAATGCATGCTATCCAATTATATATACTCTATGTTCCTCTCAAATAAAGGACAGTACACTAAAAGTTACTTTGGGGAAATAATTTGGACTAAGACCATAATATAATAAACATAATTTTAATCTGTTTACCCATGAAAAGTTTAATTATGAGAAACTTAAAAAAAAATCAGGTTTTGGGGTAAACTGAACCTCTTATTATTACTTTGATCAACTTTGCTCTGTGGAAGCTGCTTTTAAAACTTTTTCAAAAAATAAAATAAAATAAAATAAAATAAAACAAGTTTCATTTACCTCAGAATGCTTTGTGGCAGTTTATTCAATTTAAACACTTGTTATTTGGTTTATTTGCTCCAGATGCAGTTGCTATCTCTGAAACTCTTTAGTGGTTAGATGTTCTGGAGGAATTAGATGTGCCTGTTAAAGTAGTCATTCTTTATCCTTCAGATAGTTTGTGCTGACATCAACAGAAATATTAACATGACCGTAGATAAATTACTCTGTATGGATGCATTTTTTTCTCAAATCAAATCTTTCTTATAGTTATAGACCAGAGTATGGATTTCTTCTTTCTGGCTATCTTATTAATATTTGGGTCTAACTTATAAAAGTATTGAAGAATGTGAATTTTTCAGATCTGAGGTTTATCTAAAGGAAGGAATGAAAACTGGTACTAATACATTCCAACACATAAACTCAATTACATACTTGAGAGGTTATCAGATCCATACCCAGATCTGAATCTTGCCCAGAAGGGATCCAGGTAATCTACTTCTTCCAGAATTCTATGACTCTCCTGTGCAACCATGTTGCCCACAAACTTTTTTTAAAAGAGACTGGACAAAAAATGTCTAGAGAAAATGTCTAAAGAACCATTCCTTTTCTCAAAGAGGAAATCACCAATTCCAAGTCCCAACCACACATCTCTTCTCAGGATGGATCTAAAGGGGCATGGATCTAAAACAGGTGGCTACAAGAACCCTGTCCTCTCCTAATTATGCCCCAAGTGTATCAATCTCCCTCCAGATAACCAAGCCAAATTGTGCTTCATTTACTGTATGACCTGTTCACTAATCAGTTCCTACATGCTTTCAGTTGACAATAGAAGGACCATACTAATGAATATTTTTTTTAAAAAAAAAACTCTATTATTTCATGGCTATATCTGTTTTTAACATTTCCAAGTGTTTGGCATACTAAGAGAGTTTTTAAAAATCTCTAGTCAGTCTATTGCCAAATTGCTTCCATTTGTACATTATTCATATAAAGCAAAAGCTTTTAAATGTGTTTGACAAGACAACTTCTTAAGCAAAGTCATTAAGATAACAGACCTCTGCAGGGAAGGAAGTTACTCAGATTATATACTGAACCTCTTGTGCATGTATCCAGCAAGTCTTCTATTCCTCCTTCCCTCCCCATTCTATTTTGGTCTCTCAAATTGCTGGCAGAAGAAGAAAAAGTAACAAATCACCACTTTGCCGCAAGTAATAGATGTTTCTGTCAGTGCACAAAAGCAAAACCCTTCTGCTTGCAGTTATAAAACACTGAAAATGGGAATAAAGCCCAAGGAAAGATTTTTGAATTTTATACTCAGAGATAATTTTAGAGGCCCTAGCAAAGGAAGGAAGAAAGGAAGAAGGAAGGAAGAAACTTAAAATATGTACAAGTTCCAATGGCTTGTCATGATTCAACAACAAATGCGAAGAACTGTGTTTATATTGCCATAAAATTAGATATTTCTTTAACTATGTTATTCTTTTTTGTACATTCATATGGAAGTAAATGATACCCACCTGGAAATAAATACACTACGTCTGCATTCTGTATCTACATATTTACAGTTCAAATATAACTGTATATTTACAGTTTTCTCAACCAATTACAAGATATTTTTGTTTTAGTGATGGGAGGGTCTTTTCAAATGCATCACAAATGCCTTTCCTCATCAGAATATATTTGGACCACTTTCAGTGTTTCAAAGAGTTATGTCTTTTCCTTTTTTGCCAGTGTCCATTCTCTACTGCACTAAGCTAATTATAAGGTCACATAATTACCAAATATCTGTTTATATCGGTATTAGGTTCTTGCTATTCTTTTAGCTTGGTTTCATCATAGAAGACATTTCATTATCAGACTAGATAACATCTTTAGTGCCCTGACATGTCAAAGTGAGATTTGCTGGTGATATGTATATAGCAAATTATCCTAGCCTAATGTGGGATTGATTAGAAAATGTTGGTTTGAGTAACTGTAGACATTTGCCTTACCAATTGCATCCAATCTAATGGTCAAATGTATAAACAAATCAGGAGGGAACATCCATGTGACCACCCATCTCAAATAGCAGAGATAGCAATAGCACTTATATACTGCTTTACAGTGCTTTACAGCCCCCTCTAAATGGTTTACAAAGACAGCATATTGCTGCCAGCAATTTGGATCCTCATTTTACTGACCTTGGAAGGATATGAGTCAACCTTGAGCCTGGTGAGATTTGAACTCAAAAATGGCCAATTCCAGTCTTAGTGACTGAGCAAAGAATCACTATAATAATGGTAAGGCAAAGTATTACATGGCCAGTACGTAAACAAAAAAAGCAGGCAAAGCAGCTAACAAGACCTAGCAATGCCTAAGAGCTTGGTAAGACAACTTTCCATATAACAACAGCCAGTACACCACTTTCTCCATGTCAGAGGACTGAAGGTATTATCTAGCCTATAAAGAAATGCCTGCAAGAAGAAGGCCAATCTCTCAACCAACAGTGGCTTGATACTGATGTGCCATTATACTTAGCTTATGCAGAGTCTAATAGCATGCAACATGCTGTTCATGTTATAAAATTATATCATTGTAGATAGAAGTCATGCAGCTTGGGTTCTTGTACCTTCACTTATTGTTTTTGTCGTGTTATGAGACATTTTCAGCAACACTTGATTAAAACTGCCAATTTGTGGGTATAAAAGGGAATCTCTCGATACCACCAGGACTAATTATGTTGTCCTTGCCAGAGGGATAGTTGAATAATTGCATGCGATTACTGCACAGCTATAGTGCTTTTCATAGCAGTAGTAATGCAAAGAAGATTGATTCCCTTTAATTACTCATTCAAAAATACCCCCTTGAATCATTTCCCAAATGCAAAAGAACATGTTCGTACATCTTTCTTCCAAAAGGCACACCTGGATGCAATGTGTTCCCTGATGAGATAGCATTGTGGTCTCCTTGTGTCTAGCCTAGATAGGAAGATCTGTACTGTAATTGATTCTGGACCTTTTATTCTTTAAGCAAAGTTTTGAGCTCTCTGTATAATCTCTTAAAAGTTTATAAGAGAAAGCTCTTGTTTTAAAGGACTAAATTTCAAACAGCACTTCAGATCTGATTATTATGCTTGTAGTTTAATATTTGTAAAAAAATATTAAACTAATTTTACATGCTTTTGTGACATAAACCTAAAATGTTGTCCCAATTTTTATTCTACCTTAACTGAATTTACATGTAATCAATTTCCTATTTTATCCAAATATGATTATGTGGAGGACCATCCTGTAATCCAGCTTTGATCAACATATGCTACTATATCAGAAGTGACAGAAATGAGTTTTTCATATCTTAGTCCCTTTCACACTGCTTTGGATATTTATAGATTGAGGCCCAGAGCACCTAATGACATTTCAATAAAAGCTAATGCAGAACTTGTCAAAATTTGACTAAATTGAAAAACAAGATAGAGGTGCCAGATTGCTTGATAGTCCACCAATATTTGTAGAAGTACATCAAAACTGGGAAGAAGAATATTTATATTTATTGGCTTACAATTGATTTTTTTTAAAAAAAACTGAGTGCTATCTTGCCTTATTTTTTCTTTTCAGGAACTCAGGATGCAAAAGTAATTATCAAGATTCTAGGCTACTGACAAGAAGAAACAACTGGTGTACAATCTTGGAATCATGAAAGGGGCTGAATGAAGGGACTAGAACAGAAACACTTTGAAGAGGAAGGGAAAAAAAGAATAATGAAAGCAGAACTGGATCAAGATATTTTAGATGTTTAAAAAAAGAGGATTAGGAAAAAGTGGGAAGAAGAACAGAGGAGGATGAACGCACACAAACACACAAGTATGCACACACACATACATACCCACACCCACATACTTATTCATTCATTTTGTTGAAGGCCATTCTATTTACAGTGCATAATGTGTTTTTAAGTATCAGCGCAGTTACAGAACAAAACTGAAATGATAATCTGACAAACATATGTGAATCTTTACAATTTTGCAACAGTGTTGAACATTGTCAATGTTCTAAAATATTTAAGGCATCAGGCTTCAGTATATGATGCTAAAAAAGACCAAAAAAAAGGACTTCTAGAGACTTTATAAACATTTGTACGTAGTTTTCTTGAGAACAATGTAGAAATCATTTGCTATTCTTTCTTTTGCATTTTTCTCTAAATTCTCAAGATGCCCCACAATTCTGGGTGATCTCTAAGCTTACGTCAAGCCCTGCTTTGCTTTACAACATCAGTCAAGACCATCTAGGTCCAGCCACTTAGCTGAATGTAATGTGCATTATTACCAATAAATACCTATATATAAAACCTATTATCAGTCCTAATGTAGTTGCAGATAGATCCATATCATAGTATTCCAAAGTAGTCCATTTATGGAATCCCCAATGTATGTAAGAACAAAATTATTTTTTGCATCATCTTTACAAACTTTTAGAATGGCCAACCATATCTTTATTTATTGATATTTTTGTTGCCATGTCAACTCAATTCTTTGTTTCTGCATCTTCTGTGTCCCTCAGGGCTCAGATTGCTGTTGTCTAAATAATATACACTACCCTTAATCAATGGGTGATATACACTACCCTTAATCCATGTTGCCCATACCTTACTCTGTACACAGACTATTTCAGCCTTTTCTTTCTATGACCCTTTCCTATCTTGGAGCCATTGCACCCTCTCTTCTTTGTTTCTTCATATCATTAACCCCATCCTGGTTTTTGTTGTTATTCAGCTTGGAACCCTATTGAAATCTGTTGTAGTTGGGCATTCTTGCTGATGTTCTTGAAGTTGTCTTGCTATTCAAGTAGCAATTATCCCTGATGACCATTTGCATTTAAAAATATGTATTGAAAGAGCACAGTAGTCTTTTAAACTAAGTGACAATGCAATCTATCAAAAATTCTTACAAATAAAATCAATAGAAACAAATAGAAAATGTGTAATGATGGCATTTTGCAGACCGTTTATTTCAGTGGAGTTCAGGAGCCTTTATAATGTAGATAGTCAATAGAGATGCATAAGGAATTATCTTAAACTGCCTCATTCTAAGTATTTCTTTACTTAGTATTACTGTCTCAGGTATCTAAATACTAAAGTAAAACAGACTGTCATTCTTTTAAAAAAGAAAAGAATAAGTCTTATAACTGGGGAGACCGTGTTACTGGAAATGAATGCTTGACAAAACCCATATGATTGCAGAAAGAAAAGAATGTATTTCTTCAGCATAGATAGTTTGCCAAATCATCTCTGTAGGGAACATATTTACTAGAAGATGTTCGCTAAGGAAAGGCAGAAGTAAATGTAGACATACAAATATATTTTGCTGACTTTCAGGAAACTTATTTTCTATAATAGGCAGCTGCTTTCTTCTAAGTTATTTAATAACCTCTACATGTATACTTAGACAGAAAGGGAGAATCAAATGAAGAATAAAAATTGAAATTGAAAAGCAGGGTCCCTTGGAGAAGCTATTTGGTCCAAATTGAATAAAATCTTGGCACTTTTTCTTTTCCAGAGAATTCTTAAAAAACTTTCCAATGGACTGCAGTTCATGCCTATAATTTTTTAAACATTTATAGGAGCTCTTGGTTCCAGAAAATAATTCCATAATGGTAGGAATGGATGACAAGAGTAAGGGAGTGCAGATTCTAGCATCAATCATGTCTATTCTTTACGAATATATGAAAGTAAATGTATTAAATATGCAGTCTAATCTTACCTTACTCTAACCTTGGTTGTCAATTACTTCTTTGTTGATATATAACTAAATATAGGGATGCCTAAAGAGAGATGATTGAATATATTAAAGCTCAACATCACTGCATCTCTTATTAAAATCATTTTTTCAAATGTTTTCAGAAATTGTACTTTTTACATTTTCTTTCATATTTTTTGTTTTATCCTTATTTTTTTAATCTTATGTCTTGTTGATATTAACAACAAAGTAAAAGAAAAAATAGAACAGTGTTGAATCACAAAGTTATTTAAATGCTGAATTGAACCTTTAACATGGAGGTATAAAATAACAATCCCAGATTTGCATATATTCTTCAAGTTCTCATCCTCATCAGCTTAATCATACTGACAGATTCCCAACTGCATTCTGAGAGGGATCATTCAGAAAGAGCTTGCAAAACTAGAGTTGAATGTCAGTCTTGCATCTACCTAATCTCAGAATGCAAAGCATTTCAGTCAACAATATGGAGACAGTGCGTTAACATTAGCATTAGATCCTCCTATGCTGTGTAGCATATTGGGCAGCAAGGGATCTCCAGTATTTTTGATTTGGGGTGAGTATGTCCACATTTTCCCGTGTGTTGTTTAACATCTTTAAGTCATTTATGAATGTTTTTTATCAGGTATTTTAAGAGCATCCTCTTGGTCATTTGGCATTCAGATAGTAAAATAGGGCAAAAAGAAAGAATAAAATTCAAAGTATGATATATAAATAATATAATGTGAATCTCAGTGCATTTTGAACAAAAATGCTTCTGTATGGCTCTGATATCCTGAGGAAAGAAGGGAAGGTGGAGGAGAAGGAAGGAAGGATATTGTTGTAATTCTTGCCAAGTTTGACTCAAGTGTGAGGTATGTCAGAGGGATAATTCTTGAAAAATCTATGATATTCTCAGTCATCCAGGTCATGGAAAAACAAAGTCCAATTGCTTTTTGAAAAAAGAGTTTTGGGGATTAGAAAAAATGGTAATTGTCTTCAGGATTTTTCTTAAAGAAAAGGAAAACAGTAGAAATTTAGAATTTGTTAATTACTATGTTAACTTCTTGATTCTACTTGCCATTATTCCATTATGTGTTCCACCAAATTCTGCAAACCCCAGCTATAGTGGAGGCTCTATTAAGTTCTTGATTGTTGTAGGTGTGTGTGTATTAATGATGTATTTCATCATTCATTAAAAATGGTTCCCAGTTTTAAGAGATTTGGTAATCATGTCACAAAATGACAGATCCATAGCATAACATGGGTACAATAAAACTTAAACTTCATTGTTTAGTCTTGCTCATAGTCATAATCATCAGCCTGCATTGTGTTACAATTATACTTTAATATTTCACATTTAATATCTGTATGAGCTGTAAAACTGCTAAATATTGAATGTATACAGTATCAAGTTCTATGATCTAAGGAGAGATTTAAATAATAGAATTGAAGCATAATAAGATTTACTTGAAAGTTTAATGTAATTTTTAAATGTTATATCATGTTAAGCAGGCCATAATTTTATGTTAATGTTTGTCTCCTTGTCTGTTTAAAATATTTATAAAATATTTTGGTATACTCTCCGAAAGCTAGGTGCAAAAGTATAATAAGAACAACAATACAAAGAGGATGAAAGAAAGAAAAGCTTTGGGCAAAATAAGATTCCAGCCTTTGAATTTCACACTTTACACTATCTATTCCTTAACAAATATGGGAAAAGTCAGTTTATTCTTATTACAGTTATTTATAATTGTTCTAGCTATCTATCTATGTCTAACTAGGAAGATCTTTACATTTTTATAACATAGTACACATAAAATATAAAGATCACTCCTTGTTTTTTAATGCATTTGTTTATTTACATGTTATTTCATAAAATTACTGGCATTTTGTTGATTCTTTAATATTAAATTGACATTTATAACATCAGGAAATAGCTGTCATTAAAAATTATTATAAAATAATAATGATTAATATATGCTAAGACAATCTCGGCCATTTCCTTGTCCTGCAGAGAAATTCCAATTCCATTTGGTTCATCAGCTCCTCATTTTGCTGTCTGGTCCTCTCTTGTGAAGCTATCTTCAATCTGCCATTGCATTCGCCACTATCATTAGAAAATCAAATGTATATTGAAATTAATGGATATAACCAAGACTATTACTATCAACAACAAGATCTGTTGCCACGTGGATTTGCTGAGATTGCATCAATTTGAGAAATACCTTTAAAATATATATCTTACAATCAGTTTTGATATTACATTTTCTTTGTCACCTGCAATCAAAGTCCATAGAAGTGTTTTATATTCATCTTTCATGATTACATGAGCTCTTTGAGAAATTTTAGCCTTTGAACAGAACCTAAGCAATATGCTTGTTATAGCCTATAGCTTCGAGAAGACAAGTGTTTCATTTAATTGTGCTTACATGGAAAAGAAAAAAGTTCTTGTATTAAGAACCTTCAAAGAAGGTTCTTTCTCCCTTTTCTCAGCTGCATCACTTTTGCCCTATAGCATAGAGCAGAATTACAAAATGGTCCTGTGAAAGAAACCATCACTTGGGAGAGAATATTATCAGGCTAAAAATGGTACTTGAGATCTTTTTTTGAGGAGTATAAATGAAAGGTTGTTTCTTTGCCTATCTTCTTGAATTACAGTCATTCGCTTTGATGTATTTAACAAGGAACTGATGTTGGGAAATATTTTGATTCTTTTTTTTTAAATGTCAGCACCAGATGATACAAAATAATAAAAGAAGCATATATTTTCTCCATAACTATTCTGAAATCAATTTCCATCCATTGTGAATTCTGGTTCTTATGTTTGGAATTCTAACTGCCAAGAAAAATCTGAAATATCAATTTGAACATGACATAGCTGTCCATGATGAGTGGATTATAGGAGAGATATAGATGATAGATAGATAGATAGATAGATAGATAGATAGATAGATAGATAGATAGATAGATAGATAGATAGATAGATAAGAAGAGAGGGGAGGGAATAGACAGATGACAGACAGACATACACAAGAGATGTATATGTAGTGACTAAGGCATCATGACAACATGAGTTCTGATCCTGCCTTGGGTCCAAAGCCAGCTGGTTGACCTTGGGCCAATCACTTTCTCTCAGCCCAAGGGCAAACTGCTTTTAAAAAACTTTGCCAGGAAAACTGCAGGGACTTCTCCAGGCAGTCTCAGAGGACATAGAGGGATGAAGAAAATAGAAATACATATACGTATATGCCTACATTGACAAAAATCTGGTTAATTTAGTGCTGATTGAATGAATTTATGCCCATTAAAAACATTTCAGGCAAGCAACTTTATCAAAATGAATAAATAAACAATCACACAAAGAAATCAGCATGTCACAGAACTGCTGCTTTAAAGAAATGCAGATACTATTGGCTAAAGCCCATGTCACACTGGCCAACGGATGCAAAAAGGACACAGCGGACGAGCAAAATGTTCCATCTATT